>PVJA010013518.1:37268-49454 GCA_004027025.1 Myocastor coypus
ATATATATATATATATATATATATATATATATAGTTAAGATTTGTGCTAATATTGCTTGGACAATTAAGTATCAGTATCTTTTATTCTGAGTAATTAATTTAAAGATAAGAATATGCAATGTGTTAACCACTGTTACCTCTTATTATCTTGTTTTGAAATTGTGTGGGTTTTTTTCTCTTTGTAACAAAAAGAAAAGAAAACGGTGAACATCTTTGGTTCCTCTTTAGAATGAGAGAGTCACACCTGCATAGGCCGAGACATCTTGTAGTTAAGAAACTGTCAAATGGGCCAGGAATCTGGCCTAATGTCAGCGCAATTGCCTGGCAAGAATGAGGTCCTAAGTTTGATTCCTATTCCCAAAAAATGAAAAAAATAAACTGTCAAATGTAAATTTAGTACTGAGACCTTAAACTTGTCATATCTGTTATACCATATCTCCCTGAAAATAAAATGTTACTGGAAAATAAGCCCTAGCATGATTTTTCAGAATGGATGTAATATAAGCCTCAAACTAAAGCAAACCTTAGTCAAGACTGTCGGCCAGATAGAGGCATTTAGTACATACCTTTCTACTAAATTATAAAATAATAATAATATATCGTTAAATGTAACTGACAGTAGTACTCAAAGTAAATGATAATCAAGTATTTGTAAATATCCAGGTGAGCACCTTTGGACAAGAGAATAATCTCCATGCACAACGATGAACTCGAGGCTCCTGTCAAATAACCAGAGTGCAGACAGCCAAGAATAACGTGTGTACTGAATAATGAAAGGGCGTGGCCATGTCTGATGAGGCTTCCTAATTCAATCTGTCACCATGCCGTACCAGACGCGCCTAACACCCTCGTGTAAAGCACAGACACTCTCTGAATCTTGGTGCCTGCCATTTCCCTTGCTTTGCAAGGCCCCTCTCTCTTAACTGCCACCACTGTTGTGGCCACTCCTCTCCCATAGCCTTCGGTTCACACTTAACACAAACTTTAAATGCAAGAGGTCGAGACTTCAGGGAAGACTTCTGGGATAAAACCACTGACAGCCGATTGTCAACATTCCACACGCAAGTGCTCATAGACAAGAAGTGCTCACCTAAGGACAGCTCTACAGCTGAACATATGAGAATGCGGTCAGGAAATGGACTCACAAGAAATTCAGGTCAGAATTTGGGGTTTGGAGAGCTGTGAAAATGTAAAGATGACATGACATACTTGCATAAAAGTAAATTGTAGACATGAAAAACAGCATTGAAAAGAAGCCCTCCTGCACCTTTTGGAAAAAAAATTAATATAAAGCCTGGTCTTATTTCTAGGAAAATATGACATGTAGAAAAACTTTGAGGAGGGGCCAAGGAGATAGCTCAGTGGAATAAGTGTTTGTCTGGCAAGCACAGGGTCCTGAGTTCAATCCCTGGTACCACAAAAAAAGAAAAGAAAAGAAAAAGATCTTGTACTGAGATAAGCCAATCACAAACAACAAATCATCCCTTAGGGGTTGCCAAACACCAATAATTCCAGCCTTCTGGGAGGGTAAAGTAAGATCACAAGTTCAAACCTGCCCCCTGGGTAACTTCCCAATTACTGCCCCCAGGGCTGGACTATAGCTCAGAGCAAAGGCCCCGGGTTCAACCTCCAGCGCTGAGAGAAAAAAATCATATATGAATACAGTTATATGAAACGTAAAAAAAAAACAATAAAAACCTTAGAAAGTAGAATGGTAGTTACTGGGGCAGCAAGGAGGGGAAAACAGGGAGTTAACTACTATGGGCAAATCTGGAGGCACAGAATTTCAGTTCTGCAAGATAAAAAAAAAAAGGGCACCAGAGATCTGTTATATAACTATGCGCACACATCTGCACCACCACAGTACTGCACAGTGTAACTGTTTATGGTACTGGGTTTCAAGCCCAGGACCTTCCCCTGGTCAGGCAGGCACTTATGCCACTGAGCTATCTCCCCACACCACTATACATTTTTAAATGGTTACAATAGTATATTTCAAAAACTTTTTTTACAATTTCAAAAAGCTATTAAGCACAGTTCAACCATTTTCAATACTAATGAATACATTATCTGCAGAACATCTTATAAGACCCAACAAACACACCACAAAACAGTTTGAAGAATACTGGTCTAAGTATCTATCATCCATCCTAAACTTCAAGCTATTGGCTCAAATCTTCCAGCTCCTTTATTTATTTCAGTATTTCATTTGCTCCTGAGGCCAAGAAATCCCATGTCTCCAGGCAAGGGTCCAATCTTGAGGCTGGTCTAAATTAATATAGGCTTTACACTGTCACAACCCTGTGAGCCAGGACTTTGGGAAGGGGCAAAAAGGGAGGCAGCCAAAGTAGTTTTCTGGGGGGGGTCCTGGTTTATAGTAACCATCTTACCTGCCATGCCCTCCAGTACGGCGGACCCCTACAGCCCCTGTTTGTTCCCATGACAACACACACAGCAAGAAGAACCAAGCATTTACACCCATCACGGTTTCATTTGGGACTCTATTTTAGATTAGGGTCCTAGCTCTCAAGCATCTTGAAAGTAAGACAGAAAGAGATACAACAGATGCTTGTCAGGTTTACACTACCCAGGCCTATAGTCTGAAAAAGAGACAGACACGCAGCAAAAGGTGAGTCCCAACCCCTTCCATGCCACACTCCCTCATCAGGGTCTAGACTGCTGACAGGCAAACTGCAGAAGGCTCCGCTCTGCACAGGGAGCTGCGCCCGTGCGCTGTTTCTGCCCTTCAGTCTCACAGAACACTTTCACTGTTCAGTACCTGAAGCCATTTCTGTCACCTGCAACTGGAGAATCCTAAAATACCAGCCTTATTTCCCACTACTGCTTTTTACTTCCTACCAAAGAAAACTTACCACTACTTTTTCTGAAGCATACTGGGAGCTTCCAGCTTCTCTGACTTTGCTCCTGCCTAGAATTCCTTCCACTATCTACAGACCCATCTCCCAAGGTCTGTTCAAACATCTCCCTGCTCTGTGCAGCCCTCCACCACCCTAGCGGTTGCATTCTCAGAGTTCCGTGGTCATCTGTCTACTGTTCATGACATCGACCACACTCTGCCTAGCAGGTATGTGCATGTATATCTCACTTATCAGTGAACTATTTGTTTTTTTAGCCCAAAATTAATTCTCAACCTTTGCATCATGCACAGTACCTCGCACATAAGCAAAGGCTGTGGGAAAAAAATGTATAGATGACTCTTTAAAGAACAGCACTTTGTATATCATTTCAGCTCTCATTAAACTACAAGGACAGTGAGTGAGGGCAGGAATTCCATCTTAAATTCACTTTTCTAACCCTACCGCACCACCGCCATGTGGGCACTAGAACACTTGCTGATTCCTTCCAAGCGGGTCCCAGAGTCCTTTTATCCTCCTGTCCTTCAGACCTTCCACAGCAGTGCTCTGTGTCTCTAAATGCAACTCTCCCCTATTTCAGTAGCTTGCGGAGTTGTTTCCATCAAAGAGGTGGCTGAGGTGAGAGTTCTCCACATCACCCCTAATTACTGCTAGGCGCAGATCCACTCTGGCCAGAGGAATGAGGCCACCTGAATCGGCAGAAGGGTGGCAAGGAAGCCAGTTCTGCCAGAACAGGGTGAGCAGGAGCAAACGGGATGCAGTGTATCAGTAGCAGAACGGTCCTAGACTTCTGCTCCTTAATTTGTCTAATGACTTTTTCACAAGTCTTAGAAAGCTAGCTGAATTCACTAGGAACAAGGAAGTAAGGCCAAATCTATAGGCAATCAGTGAGATCCTACTGGAGGCAGGTTCCCATGTCAAGCCCCGGAACAATGGCTACAGGCCAACAACTAGAACTTTCCAAACACACAACAGCTGGGGGAAGACTGACCCGAAAGGGAGGCTAAGAGTCCCATGCTCAGCCCGTCTCCACTCAGTACCTGGTGGGCATCTCCCGACGGGATGATATAGGCCTGGATTGGCTCTGTCACATACTCCGAGTTCCTCATGGCTTGCCTCAGCTGCCGAAGCAGCTCCGACGTCACCTTTGGAGCCATTCTGCTGTCTGCAACAACAGAAAAGTTTGTTCCAAAACCAGCGTGGCTCCAGCGATGCAAGGGCCAACACAAAGCAAGCCAGGTGACTTTCAATTCTGCCCCGCCCAAGCTAGGCCTTCATATTGACCACTCTAACGCTAGCTCAAGCCCAAAGCTGCCAGGAACACTAATATTTACAGGTGTTAAACACTACTTCCAATCAGTCATTATGTGGCAAGAAAACTGGAGCAACTAATACTTCCAAAGTGGTTGTTTACTGAACCTCTTTCCCTTTCTAGGAATTGATTCTAAGGAGATAATTAAGTGAATGTATAAATATATAGGTGTTGGTCTTGTTTATAGTAGTAAAACCAATGGAGAAATACATAATTAAATAAACTACAATACTTAAAGCAGTACTCTAAGCAACTATTAAGTACACAGACCTAGGAAAATAGTATATACATCTGTATTTGACCGGTGACAATGCCCACACAATCCTGGTGGGTAATTAAAAACAGATTACAAATAAACACATGTAGATGGTTCTTATTTTAAATTGTGTAAGTATACGCATAAGAAGTTTCTAGAAGGACAGTCACTCAAGTTTTAATAGTGGTTACTTTGAGGTAAGTAAATCTGTATTACTAGTTTCATTCCCTGATGTTTTTCTGCTTCTTAAATTAATCTACTCTGAAAGAGGTATGTTTTATAATGTTTTTGTTCATTAGTAAAGCACAGAGAGCTCAGTCATAAGCCTTTTACTCTACATACCACCTGGTACCTCCTAGAGCACAAACCAAGAAAGGGACCAGCTCCTCAGTGTGGTCCTCTCTAAAATATGGCATGGTGCGTTAGACCCAATAAGTCCCAGAACACCAAATAAAACCAGAGCTGAAGTCACCAGCTCTATAAAACATAGAACTGGAACAGAAAAGCACAAGTGTCCCCACAAAAAGCCTTAAATCTTCTATAACTGTGTAAGCAGCAAAAATCAAAATGCATTGCTTTCCAATGAGTACAAGAAACTCTATTCCTATGTGTAGAAGGCACAGATGATACAAGCTCACTTACGCACTTTCGTGGGAAAAGGTCAAGAAGACCTCTTCTCAAGAAATACTGAGACTAGTTCATTGTTCAGATATTCACAATACACAGTCTCACAGTCTCACAGATACACAGCAAAGTGACTTCACAGAAAGCCAGTGTTGCTTAGTGATAGGAATGTTTTACTACAACTTCATATACTACCAGCACAAAACTGTACAATTAGAATTAAAGTAGAACAATGAATTCTACCAACTCATTTTTGGCACACTTCGACTTGAAGGGCAGTTACAGATTCAGAACAAAACTGAGCACAGAGCTCCCATAAGGCTCCACAGTGACATATAGCTGGAATCATACAGTAGGCAGCTTCTTTTAATCAGTCATAAGCATTTAAGGTTTCGCCACAGCTTTTCACAGCTTGACAGCTCATTTCTTTTTACTCATGAATAATACTCCAGCGTCTGGAAGTACTACAGACCACCTTTCGCATCCTGAAAGACACTCTGGTTGTTTTCAAGTTTTGGTAATTATGAATAAAGCTGCTAGAAACAAACATGCGCAGGTTTTGCGATTTTAACTCAGTGGAATAAATACCAGAGTGTGATTGCCAAATCCGGTTGTTTAGTTTCATAAAGAACAGACAAATTATCTTCCAAAATGACTGTACTATTTGGCATTGATACCAGCAGTTAACAAGAATTCCAGTTGTTCCACAGCTTCACCAGCATTTGGTATTACCAGTGTTTTGGACTTTGTGAAGTCTTTATTTATTTGTTTGTTTGTTCGTTTTGTACTAGGAATCAAGCTCAGGACCTTGCAATTTGGATTTTGTGAGGTCGTATTTATTTATTTATTTATTTAGTACTGGGAATCAAACTCAAGACCTTGCAATTCCCTGGCAGGTGCTTATTCCAATGAGCTATGTCCTCTGCCTGTCAAATCATTTTTAGGCAAACAAATAAGTAACAAAAATATTCTACTGTACAATGCTATATGCACTGTACAGTATGCTGTCACGAGAGTTACACTGAGACTATTATATACTTGAGTTATCTGCAAGGACTGAGAACCTCCCTCGCTCCGGCTTGTACTCCACTGACTACGCCCTTTGTACTACTTCAACATTTTCATTTGCTTCTTCTGCTTCACCCCTAGCCCCTGAGGCTTTCATAATTCAGCTGTCTTCACTCTCTCCCACAGATTCCTCTAGGAGGTACCATACTGACTGGAGGACTCAGGGCAAAAGTGTCCCATTCATCATCTGCAACAAGCACAGCTACACAGCAGGAGGCCTCGTGGCTCCACTTGAGGAGTCTCAGAAGACCAAAGTAATGAGAGTCACTGAAAATTGATCTACACAAGATTGAAGCATATCCATGTTCCTTACATTACAAATGCCTCTACATACCACACATTCAGAGGATCCGCTTTCCTTCTGTCTAATCCATTAAGCCTGCAACTCCTCACCTATAAAACAGAACAGAAGCATCTGGTCTCATGTGAGTCTACATGTCACGCCTCCATTCATTCCAAAGTGAATCCTATTAGAACACTGGAAGATCATAGACATCTAAAAAATTTTCCTCTAATACCTTTAAGGAGATGCAAAATAATTTGTCACTCTTTGGAACTACTGAAGGCCCTTCTCATTTCTTGTTGAGGTCCATGAAGTTTAGATTTGGAATCCTATGAAAAAGTGATTGCAACACTACTGAGTTAGTTCCAATATCTCCACTACCAGAGCAATGCATGTTTAGAATAAAGACATGAAGGCTTATTTGTGCTCGTGGGGAGCCAAGGGGACTCTACACCCACCTAGGGTGATGGCTAGCCTAAACAACAGCTTTGACCCAGGGCAGAACCCAGGTTTTATTAATTCACAAAAAGGGAACAGCTCAAAGATGAGCGACTGTGAGAGTGGTGGGTAGCAGGCGAGTGCTATGAGCTGGGCTGGGTAGGAGGCCGGAAGGACCTCTGCAATAAGCAGAGAGGAGATGCAGAAACAGTAATCCGCAGAGCACAAGTCAAGGTGGCATCTAATGTTCTGGGGTTGGTGCTTCAGCTCTGAGGCCCAATCATTTCTGCCCTGGGAAGTCACTGCCTGTCATCTGGAGGCTCATTCCCAACCACAGTGTGGCGTGCGGAACATGGGGCATGGTTCTCCCTCTACCGCGCTCACTCATGTTTTGGGGAAACTATGGGTCAGGGGCACACTGCCCTGTCACCTTGCTTCAAAGACTACACAACGGCACCTCTGCTAGACCAATGTGTGCTGCTCAGAGCCAACTGAGTAGATAAGGAAAAGTCCTAGCCAGCTCTGTGCACATCAGTATGTGGAAATAGGGCCAGGATTAGCCAAGATGGAGATAACTGATCTCCTCTCAAGGAGAGTCTTCCAAGTGGTCCTCCATACACACTGTATTTCTAAGCAAGTTAACATATTTTTTAATGTATTTTTTGCTTTTTTGGTATCAGGAATCAAACTTATGACCTTGTGTTTGCCAGGTAGGCACCGCACAGCTGAGCTATAGCCCCACCTTAACATATTTTTGAAAAAAACAAAGCAAAAAATGAAGACTTCTTTTGGAATAATGATTTAAACTTGGATACACAAATTACACTGGGAACTTCCAATTTAACTGGCCTGAAGTACAGCAGGGGCATGGGTCCATTATATTTTATTTTATGGCCATTAATTTATAGAATTTAGTTTCTAATTGATGTACACTTTGCCTTAAGAGATCTTGATGTCACAAGCTACAATGTCTGTAGTGTTGGCTACTGACATGTACTAACATTGTCACTAACGTCATCAATAAAGCTAACCAATGATGAGCAGAATTCTCAGTTACAAACTGAAATACATCAAAGGAAGAGGAAGTCTAGCCAAAGGTGTCCTCTATTTCCTGGTCCAGTAACCTGCTCCCTCACCAGTTCTCTGGCATCCCTCACCATCTCCTGCATCACCGTTACATCCCTCCTGTTGTCTGACCTACAAGGCCATCTCAGAGTTATCAGCAGCGTTGGAGCCACTCTACTGCACCAGAACACAATGGTACTTTAATTTACAAAACTTAATTTCTTTTGTGATTCTGGGGAAGATGGCCAGGGTCATGTTTATCACCCAACGCAATTTGTGAACAGAAGCAAATTTTTACCCAATGCTTTTGTGAACCAAACTGTTTTCAAGCAAAATCATTCATGGAGGTTGGGGAGATAGCTCAGCAGCCTAAGCACCTGCCTGACACGTGCAAGGACCCAGGTTTGCATGCTATGCCAGCCACTAAAACTGGGCATGGTGGCATATGCTTGTAATCCCAGGGCTGGCGAGGCTGAGACAGGATGATCACTAACAGTCTGAACTGCACAGAAAGACCCTGTATCAAGTAAGAGAAAAAAAAAAAAAAAAAGCATTCACAAACTGAGCTATGACTGCATTACTTTCCTCCACAGTATTATTCACCTCAATCAGCACTCTCAATACTTCTTTCCTTCTCATCCCTCAAACCCATCCCATTTAGTTGGCATCCCTAAACAAATGCAACCACAATTTTTTGTCCCCTAGAGCAAACATGATGAAGAATCTCCCAATAGCACAATCAACAGGATGTGATAAACAGCAGGAAAATTTAACAGCAAAAGTAGTAAAGACAGTAACAGGCAATGGCTCAGGTCATGGGTTGGGGCAGCAGAGACAGCTACCACTGAGGCAAGAGGCCATGTAAGTGACTGAATGGATGAGCAGCTGCAGCTGAGGAAAGACAAGACTGGCAAAAATGTGTCACTCATGCAGAAAGTAGCAGCTAAAAAGGCACAAAAGATAGAGGAAGTGAACATTGTGACTGGCAACCTTGCTACGGTAATTTGATGGAGATAAAATTAGTTACTCTCTATGAAGCACTTAAGTAACGTTCTGTAACCACTTGCATATAGTAACTATAAATGCAATGTGTGAAGTAGTGCAACAGTGGGGTACGGTCCCTGAGGCAGGGGCCATCTCATTGCCAGACCCATGTATCTAGTCCAGCACCTACCACATATCTATACCCTCTCAGAAACAGCTGAATGGCACAACTTTTTGTCCATGGCTTTCAGAGCCAACAAAGTGAGCAGTAATAAATCTCCACAGAAAGAAGAAAACTAGGAACTTAGAAGGTGCTGTTATGATATCTGTTCATTCCATACCCTTGAATTTTTCAGAAATGTCAGAAGCAGCCAAAAGCTAAGCAAAGTGTGTAGGGAAGAGAAAAGTCAAGAGCAGCAGGCCTAACCCCTCTGTAACATTAGATCATACATTGCCAGGTATTTTTAAATCATGCTCTGAAGAGAATGACTCATTGAAGTGTCTTGCATATATGAATCTGCTTTCAGAAATAAGTTCCAAAACCTTTAGTCTCTATCACAACCAAGACCTTTCGCTGCTCGCACATTTCTACCTCACTGAGTAGCTAAGAGAATTAAAGGAGTGACATATGAGAAAGTACCATGCATGACATGAATATATTACCAGAGCTCAAAAAATATCTGAACCTAGATCTGAAACACCAGCTGAGATTTCCGCACGTCTTGTTACAAGAAACTCCAGTTTTGGCATCTTAACACATGCACAGATGCTTTTCCAGCACCAATAGCTTCAGAGGTAACAGTTTGTTTCTGTTTTACTGCCACAAGAGGGCTGAGGACTTTACATACATTAATGGTTAATTCTCACAGTAATCCTCCAGTGAAAGCTTTCACTAGTCCCATTGTAGAAATAAAGAAATAGGAGTCAAATGGAGTTAAGTAGGTACCCAAGTCAGCTGGATTACAGGAGCCAGGACCCAAGGTCTACCCAATTCTCAATCCCACGCTCCACCAGTACTATATTATCTGAGTGATTAAAAGGTTTTTAGCATTCTAGAATCAAAGCATGTGGGCCTAGTCTACAGCTGGAACCTATAGCTTAAGACAACTAAAATTCTTATTTCTTGATATATAATTCCAAAAACTTACCTTCCAACTCTAGTCTAAGGATTCAATCCCTTTTTTGCTTCCTTGATGTTTTTCTTTATTCTATTTCTCTTACTTGTCCTTCTCCTACTTCTTATTGTACCCAAAATGTGTCAGGTGCATCTATGTTTTTAAAGATAGAACCAAAATTGCATGCATTAATAGCACTACTATTCTAAGGAAAAATGAGACCGTCATGGTTCCCCAGCACTTAAAGAGATCAGTATTTCAGTCAGCTAAAAGGAAATGTTGTATTCCTCCTCAGAGCCTACAGAAAAGTGCTTGCTTACCTGGTACAGGATACTGTCATATGTTACCTTTCAGAATTCACATTTCCAGCAACTTATCAGATCTAAGTTCTGGGGAGAAAAGATGGTCCCACGGAATTATTCCCCAAAAAAGATTTTCCTAAATGCAAACTCAACTTATGAAGCACAATAAAGAATTTACCACTTTCAAATCGAAAGAGAGGTTCAAAGCTAATTTCTAAACTAATCAATAAGGGACTCTATCAGAAGTAAAATATAAGATGAGAAAAACAATAATACATTTTGAATAAAAATCTACCTTCACCACAATTACCACCTACCTGCCAGAAAAATGAAAAAAAAATTTTTTTTAAAAAGACCATCCACCAACAAAAACTGTAATTCTCTGACTTACTACCTCAGACAAAGTGGTAAATATATCCAAATAGTAACCAACCATCGAGAAGCCAAGGACAAAATGATGTTTAATTTCCAGATCCTTACCCCAGCCATAGTCAATTACTAACTCCTTACAGTCTCTTCTCACTCAACTTGGGGTTAGGACAGAGCATCTGAAATCCTTCTGAAGGCCAGGGATATAAGCTCAGTGGCATAAGCGCCTGTCTGGCAAACGTAAGGTCTTGAGTTCTACCCCTGGTACCACAAATAATAATAATAATAACAATAATAAAATAAAATCCTTCTGAAATGTTCCACCTAATTTATAGACAAAATTATTATTACCTGTTTCCACACCTGTGCCTGCTGAGTGTATCACTTCGTTAGGCTCAATTATTCTTAAGTTTTTCAGCTGAAAATCCGGGTGATTCGTCCTTAAAAAGAGAAAGAATGAAATGTTGCAGACTTTGATCCCAGTAAACGTGGCAAGCTTAGTCAAAGAAATCATCAACTTGACCCAGCAGTTTCTTAGGTGAGCCAGCAGAACTCTCACCCCAGTATCAGCGGTGGAACAATTACAAGTCTTAGATAAAAAGTTGTAGTAGTGAAACTGCCACAGCAAGCAAACATTTTCATTTTGCTTCCAACTTCACAAATTCTCCTCAGCCATGTCTACTCTCCTATGTAACTAGATTAAAAAGATTCTTTCAATGACTATTTTCCATTTCTATAAGTTCTATTCAGTCCTATTTCATATTGCCTATTTTTTGTTTGTGATGTTCCTATTCTTTCGCTCTGTTTTCTATTTCTTCACTTTGCAATTTAATCATTTTAGGTCTTTTTTTTTTTTTGTAATTCTTTTCACTTTCCCTCTAGGATAGCAATCCTCATACTTGCCAGATAGGCCACAAGCTGTAACTTTAACTGACCTTATAGTTCCTTATCCTTCAAATTCGTTTCCCAAGAGAAACAAATTTAAAAAGGCTTGGAGGCACTAGCTAGAGTAGCCTTAAAATGCTAGAAGCAGAGCTTGATGGGCAATTCTGTCAAAGCTCAGAATCTGATAGGAATGCAGTGACAACCAGATTGTTACAGCATGTGTCTAGATGTCCCCACCACAGCCTCTCGCAGTCATGGGGTGGGCTTCTAGAGTTTATGACTGATTCATGGGATTGCGGGTATGAATGCTACACTCATCCTGGGGTGGGTAGCCTGCATGCTATCGATATAAAGGAGGGAAAAGGGCTTGCTCTCTTGCTCCTTCCGTTCTGCTCTTATCGCTTGTACTGTCCCATCCCCCTACCCCCTACGTCACCTTCTGCCTCATGCTACTCTGCCTTGGGGTCAGAAACGTATGGACTGAAACCTCCATAAACTGTAAGCTAAACTGACCTTTCCTTCCTTAATTTGGGGTGTGGGGTATTTTGTCCCAGCAACGAGAGAAAAGTAACCAAGACACAGACTCACGAGGTTTTAGATGGAAGTGAG
>PVJA010013519.1:0-49378 GCA_004027025.1 Myocastor coypus
AAAATTCCACTAGCAATTGCAAGCTACGAATTCTGCTGTGTAAGACGATAAGGTATTTATGAGCCAAAAATATGGCACTTCTTGACAATCTTAATCTCCTTCAAAATACAAAGTTAAAAATCTAGGGTATGCTCAGGCAGAAGGAAAGGATGAGGGCCACATCTATGGACTCTACAGCTTCTTCCCTATGAGGGTCTCTAATACTGAATAGAAAAAGAAATCAAGTAACAACCAAGCAAATTTTTAAAAAGCACTTGAAGCCATGTTCCTCTTGATTCCCACCACTACCAATACTTTATTCTCATGAATGACATAACTGGAAAAATGGATACGATCACAGAAAATATCCAGGCTCTGTTTGGCTTTTTTTTTTTTAATGCAGTAAAATGTTGGTTCAACTATCATTTTCTATTTTCTGGCATTTCGATACATTTATAGTGAAGTTACTCATGCTTTGGATAACATTAAGAGGCTGTGAGATCTTAAATTGTCTTCCCAACGATCAAAATTTTTCAATGACGTTGTGCATGATCTCAGTGTTGAATTACATTTTTCTCCAAACTTTTCATTATAAGAGTGTTCATATGTCCTGGCATGTCAAAACACTATTATGGACACTGTTAGGATGCTCTACATCTAATACATGCTGATCTCTGCCACCTATGCTATATTTTTCTTTCCCCAGCTGTGTACTCACTCACATGCACACACTTTTCATTACTTAATCATTTGAAGGGAAACTGCAAACATTTTAACTTCAGTAGATACTTATTTTAATGTACTGTTGATCCTAATTCTCTTAAATGTAGTTACCTATACACAAACTGCATGGTGTTACATCCACATACAGAACATGTTAATATAAAAGTATTTCTCTTTTCATAGTCAGTTTTCCATAATGATACTATGCTAGGCAAAACACTCACTCATCTAAATGTAATAATTTATCTCACAGATTTCTCCACAAGAACCAGTGTTTCAGTCTTTTCTAAAGTTGTTACTATAGAGAATTCAGGTCATTTGTCCACCACACAGGCATTTGACTGCTTATGGAATTCTCAATGAGAACCAAAGTTTTTCTTTATACAAAAGTAAGTCTCTCATTGCAAGTGAAAATCCCTCCCTAATGTTTGTTTTTAAAAAGGTAATAAATAAGAGAGAATAAGAGACAAGAAAAAAAAATGCCATAGGATTGCCCTACAATTTTGTAAAAATTAGGCTGAAAAAAAAGAGACAACATTGTCACAAATGGAAATTTGAGCAAACTCCCATAAAAAAGTTTCAAAGTAAATCCTGAGGGAGTCTGACTGACCTTGGGAGATAAAAATGTTTCATGTTTTGTTATACAGCTCTTGCTTTAACTTGCCCTTAACCACCCAGCAGAAAAGTTTAACTATGAGGCATAAAATGCAAAGCTAGCTTAGTGTGCTGAGCCATAAAAGGCTTAAATCAACAGTTTCCATCATTGCCAGTTTCCTGGGTAACCCATTGCAATTATGGAACATTGAACTATGTATACAACTACTTCCTCTTAGTTCAAAGAGAAGAAAGTTTTTTTTCTTTCTTTAACAATATTTATTGAAAAATTTATCATGTTTACACCCTGTGCTCTGTATAACTACTACGAGGACAATATGTATCGTATAAATTATTGCGAATGTAGTACTAACATGTTTTGAAACTGTTATATTATTATTTCTTACTAAAAGTAATAAAAAAAGAAATGTGGAAGAGTTCACTGATACTGTATAAGCCATCAGCTTATAGCAGTTGACTAAATTACCCTAGAAAACGAACATAGATACATACATTTGTATGATATCCATATGCATGCATAAATACACATAGACACAGAGGAAAATAGGGTAAGATTCAGGCCTTTTAGGGTTAGGTTTAGTCATAAAATGAGGACCTGAAGAACTAACCAAGGAAACAATATAGTGGTCTCATAGTTTGTTATGGTTTAGACCTACAGTGTTTTCCCCAAAGCCCATCTATTCTGTGGATAGCATTTTTAGGGTGATTGGATTATGAGTGCTCTAATTTCATTAGTGAGGTCATAATTTGGGGGCGTTATCAGGAGATGATAGAAACAGCTTGGGCTTGGCTGGAAGGAGTGCATGGTAAGGCATGGCGCTGAGGATGGCATCTGCTCCCCAGCCCTTTCTTCTGAGGCTCTTGCCCACTTTCTGCTAGTAGGTAGGTAGCTTTCCCCTGGGTTCTCTTGCACTCTGCTTCTGTCTTAGCATACACCTAAAAGCACTGGAGCCTGCTGACCGGGTCTGAGGCCTCTGAAACCATGAACCAAAATGAATCTTTCTTCTTGTGCATTGTTTTTTCATTATTTAGTCACAGCAGAAAAAAAAAAAAGAAAGAAATCTGACTGAAGTACAGCTGTTAATTGAAACACACAAAATACCCTTTTTTTTTTTTTTCTTTTATCTTTTTGAGACAGGGTCTCACCATGCAGTTCAGACTGGCCTTGAGCTTACTTTTGTAGTCCAGGCTGGTCTGAAACTTGCACTGATCCTCCTACCTCAGCCTCCCAAGTGCTGGGATTCCAGGTGTGTGCTCCCACGCCCAGCAAAATTCCCATTTTTAAAGTCAAAAATAGTTTCATTAGGTAATTTTTTGTGGTTCATCTTGACAGGTTCCAGAAATAATTCGAACTTCCTGAAATTCCCTTTTATCTTCACAAGAAAACCCTCTGGTGCATTAGCTAAGAAAATATTTCTCCTGCATTATGACCTCTATAAATAGATCCTTAGCATCACTCATTTCACTTCAATAAGCAAGTTTTGGTCTTCATGACCTACATGAAATTAAACCCTGGAGCAAATGCTCTTGGAGGCTTTGCCTGTTATTGCCCTTATTCACACGTGTCTGTGCCTGGCTTAATCCCTGAAGACAGCACTTGGGGACTCCACCTAAGCCACATTTCAAGTTAAGGCTCCTGCAGGGGACGCATTCTCATTCCATCTGGCATGGCAGCGACCATGTTTGACAGCATCTGCCTTCCAGCTTGATGTGACACTTAGTTCCCATCCACACTCTTCATGTTTTTTCAAGAGAGGTAGAGAAAGGAAAAGAGAGGGTGAACCCCAGATGTACTTTTCCAAAGACCAGAGGCAAGGACTCCACCAAATAGCTGCACCTTTTCAACAGGAATCGTACTCTTTAAACAAGCATTTTGACCTTAGAGATTTTTAAGCATTCATAAATAATTTTTGAATATTTGTTTCCTAGACTATTATACCCCTAGTCCCTGTCAATGTTTCTATTATGAAAAAGCAAAAAAAGATTATATCAACAATTATTTTTTGAGATAAGGTCTCCCTATGTAATGCAGGCTGGCCTTGAACTTGCTTATGTTCCTCAGGCTGGCCTTGAACTCACAGCACTCCTCCTGCCTTGCCTTCCAGAATGCTAGGATTACACGTGTGCACCAACGTGCTTGGCTTTACAATGGTTTTAACCAACAACAAATGATCCAACCAATGCCAAAAATATCTTGAACCTGATTAAGTATGCTGATCTAGTCTCATGAAAAGTAAACACTGATAGGAAATTATAGTTAGTAAGTTTGCAATAATCTTTATAGGAACCATTTATATAGTCTATTTCATGTTTAATGTGTAAAAATAAAATTGAAGGATTTCTGAAAAAAGAGAAATTGACTCGAGGGAAAATACTAATTCTTGTCAATGAAAATATTATACTCATCTACTAGAAAATTCAGAATATAGGGCTTATTACTAGCAAATGCCACTTAAATTATTACTTCTTTCAATTAAATTGTCTTTGCTATTTTGCCATGGCTTTAAATTCCAACAGATTGTTTTAAAATGTCATTCTATTTCTACTTGACTGAAAATCCTATGCCATTATGGTCTTCATTATATCCAGTTCTAAAGTTTCTCTGTGCTAGATAATATATAACCAGCTGGTGATATTAAAAACTGTTATCAGAGAAACAATTTCCTTGGACTAAAAAGGAAGGTGTCATTTAACTTCCTAATGTATCCTATTTCTCTTTTCAATGTACTTTATAAGTGAGCTTTCAGAAATTATAAATATATATATGTACAATAGTGCAAATTATTTTTCAAATGCAATTTGAAAAAAGGATGAATGTGGTATGAAAAAGTACCTTGTCTTTTTTTGTGGTTTTATAAGCAAAAACTACATAAGACAGAAAGTGCCAATAAGCCATTAAAATGACAAAATACACTCTGGAAACAGACAATAGTACCTAGGTGCTGGCATTTATAATCTGAATTCATATTTGCTGTATCCTTTACTCACTGGAGATGAATCTAACACTTTTTTTCTCTTCCAGATCACATATAAAAGCAATTCCAAACCAAAATACTTCTCATCCAAATACGAACTTCTAGATGAGGAGGTTCTGTCCCAGAAATAAGAGCGTTGTCCAGCTATACTTTATTGAAGTTAGCCTGAACACTGAAAAATTGACACCATAACAAATACAGATACTTATGTTCTTTTCAGCTTCTTTTATATAGGAAGGTTGTCTAACATATTAAAATTTGATTGTAATTATGTATAGGCAGACAAACAGACAGACAGACACATAAATAGTGATAACATGGTTAACATATATACAAAGCAAGGTTTATCTGCTAGCTCTAACGGTTTTCCTTTCTACACTTCTCTCCACAAACCATGTCCCGTTTAAGATCCTGTGGCTTTCAAAGCCACAAGGGTTTCATCACAGCGACCTACTTGGGTTGTAATCTTACAGTCAGGATTCCAACAAGCCAGCAGGACACAGCAGCTCTCTGTCCCCTTTGTCCTTTCAGCCCGGTCCTCAGAGATGCTATTATATAATGAAGTAAACTTACTGTTTTCTTTAACACTTTGAGAGCATAAGGCTTCTGGGTCCCCTTCTGTTTGCATCTGTACACAATGGATGTAGCACCCCTTGAGGGGGAAAAAAACAAAAAAGAAAATGTTATGCTCTGGACACAAATCAAAGGGGAGTGTTTGACACTAAGTGTCACTGTAGTTACTATCCAAACTGCCACATGTTTAGAAATTCTACCCTACAACTGGTCCTAGATGTCAAATATACCTTTTTCCCCCCTCAAAATTTAATAGTTTGCTCAAAAAACTGTAGGTTTTGTGGCCTGCTCTTTTCCCCAGCTTGATCCCTGATAGGTAATTTGCAGCCCCTCAGGTTGCTACAGTGAATAAACAGTCAAACAAATAAAGTCCCTTCTGGGAGCACACCCAGCCAAATTGCAGACCCCAAGCTTCCCAAGGATTCCAAAGGTGTAGTTCTGACATGAAATAGCCATGTGGCATCAGAGAGAAGGCTTAAGTCCAGCACTTTTATAGGGGTTAGAATACCTGGTACTTCTTGGAGCTTGGACCTTCTTCCCCCATCCCTTTATCTTTTTAACTTGTAAAAGAGAACACACAAAGGCACTAGATATACTGCTAGGTGCATAAGGTTACTACAAAGGGGCCATCAAAAGCACAACAGTCCTGTCCAAATGCTCCCCTTGGACATGAAGCAAAAGAAAAAGAGAGAGACAGAACAGAAAACTATAGAACAACTTGGTTTAAGATACCACTTGAGGAAGAGAGCTTCTGGAAATATTTTAGAATAAGATTAGTTTGAAGAAAACTTGTCAGACTTTGTAGATCAAGACAAAAGATTTCTTGCAATATACTGAGACCTATGCTTGTGATATACTAAGTGAATATAAAGAATTACAAAAATCAAACACATCTTTAATTTTTGAAGCACACTAAACTTTTAATAGGGGCAAGACAATTAGATCTGGGTCTCTACAGTGCTAATCATGGAGACACACTTTAGACACTTAAAATTTTTTTGTTAAGGGATAACACAAAGAAATAAGGGGCTCTAGAAAACAAATAAATGAAGGTAACTATAACATTGTTTATTTTTATGCCTTTAAAAAGTAATTATGTGATAGTTTCTATCTGAACGCCCTCCCAAGCTACTCAGAGGCCAGGTCTTATGCAAGCTGATTGGATTATAGGGACACTAGAGCTGACCTGCTGTTGGAAAGTGGGGTCTTTACTTTCTGCTCCTTGCAAGCTGTCTGTGGCCCCTCTGTAAAACAAAGGGCTTGGGCGGACTGAGGGTGAAACTGAATGGTAGAGGTCTAGGTTTCGGTTCAATCTTGAGTATCGCAGAAAAAAAATAGCAATAAAAAAGATAATAACAGGTATCATAAAGTGACATATGGTACCTATTGTTATCCTTTTTATTGCTATTTTTTAGCAAGGATAAAATAATATCCTTGATAAAAATGTTTGGCAAACATTAAAAGAAAGCAGAAACAACTGTATTAACGTCAGACAAAATAGACTGCCGAAAACTGATAGAGGAACATTACTTAATTTTCATGGGCTCAATCTCTAAAAATATACAATGAATATAAACGTCTGTTTACCTAACAACAGAATGTATACCTAACAACAGAACTCAAAATTAATAAATCAATGCTCATAGAACTGAGAAAATAAATAGAAAAGATCCATAAATATACTTGAATGTACTCTTTCTAATTTGACAACAAAAATAGGAAACTCTCACCAAGAGCATAGAAGGCATGAATGACATTATCAAGTAAACTGAGTGATACTGACAGAAAACTCTACACAACACTATCAGAATGTATAATCTCTTTTAAGTTAGGGGACTTACATGTAGTACCTGACACATACACCTTCTATAAACATGCAGCAACCAAGATAGCGGATCTGGGCTGGGGAGGCAGCTCAGCAGCATAGGCGCCTGTCTGGCAAGCACAAGTTCCAGAGTTGTATTGGAGAAAGAAGATATGGAGACAAGAGGAAAGAAAACATGATCCGGTAACTGACCTATCTATATATGATGAGTTGATTTGGGTCAAAGTTAAAAAAGCCATTCAATGGGCAAAAAAGATAGTCTTTCAAATATAAATATTGCTAAAATAATTAGATGCCATACGTTTAAAAAAAAACAGTGAAATGCAAGACAATATTTGTAAAACATTTATATGATATGGGAATTAATGTCCAAAAACTAAAGAATTGCAATGATTTAACAGCAAGAAAACAACCCACTTAAAACACAGTCGAAGGACCAGACATTTCTTAAAAGAAGACAACAAAATGCTAACAGGTGTGAAGTGGTGCTGCACATTACTAATCATCAGGAAAAGCTAAATCAAAACCACCATTAAGATAGCCCTTTTCAGATGTTAGGATGGCAATCACTAAAAAGATGAAAGACACCAAGTGCTGCTGAGAAAATAGAAAGGAACACTTCACAGTGTGAGAGGAAAGTAAGTTAGTGCAGGCATCACAGAACATCATACAGGTTCCTTGAAAAATTAAAAGCAGAGCTATTTATGCTTCAGTGATCCTCTTGCTAGGCATTTATCAAGCGAAAACGAAGGCACTATGGCAAAGAGCTACCTGTACCCTCGCAGTTATTGCAGCACTCCTCATACTCGTTGAAACCGTGGAATCAGTTTAAGAATCCATTAATAAATGAGTTTATGCCGGGCGTGGTGGCGCACGCCTGTAATCCCAGCACTTGGGAGGCTGAGGCAGGAGGATCAGTGTGAGTTTGAGACCAGCCTGGGCTACAAAAGTGAGCTCAAGGCCAGCCTCAACTGCATACTGAGACCCTGTCTCAATAAGACAAAAAAAAAAATGAGTTTATAAGGAAGCTGTAAAACATACATACAGTGGATCACTATGAAGCTCTGAAAACCAAGAACATCTTGCCTTTTTAGACACATGCATAAACTTGGAAGACATTACACTTAAAGAAATAAGGCAGGCACAAAAAGACAAGTGATGTATGGTCTCACTAGGTCTATAGAAATCTGGAAAAGATGAACTCATAGAAACAGAATAGAATGATGGCTAACAGTAGGGGGACAGAGAAATTGGGAAGATAAAACAACAAAACATCTTACATTTGAAAATTGCTAATAGAGAAGATTTTAAGTGTTTCTTCCAAAAAACACCTAATATATGATATAGTACATATGTTAATTTGCTTGATTTAATCATACCACAATGTACACAAATTGCAAAACATGTTACACATGTAAGAATTTGTGTTTTTTGTTTTTAATTATTGATTAAAATTTAGAAAACATATTTTTACCAAAGGTAGATGGAAATAAGAACATGGACAGATTTTCAACACTATTGGTCATTAGGGAAATGGAAATGACGTGAGGAGATAACAACTATGCACCCACTGAGATGCTGCTAAAATGCAAGACTGGTAAGGATGGAGAGCAACCAACAATGGGCACTGTGAGGGAGGCAGAGAGGCACAGCCAGATGGGAAAGGATTTGGGTAGATTCTGATATAGCTGAACACATCACAGCACCCACCTCTCTCACTCATGGGTACTTATGTACTTAAATGCCATAAAACCTGAGTTCATTCACAAACATCAACATCAATCTTCACAGCTATTTTATTACTATTCACCAAAAAACTACAATTTCAGTCCTCCCTCCCACCAGGGGAGCTGATTAACAGTCTGTTAATGTGTCCATAGCATGGCACTCTCCCTCAAAATAAAAAAAAAAAGAATGAACTAGAGCACACATAACTTGGATGAATAACTTTATATAATAATAAACAGGAGACAGTTCAAAGACAATACATTATATAACTGCTGCTAAATGACATTCTTCCATAGACAAAATTATAGAGACAGAAATTATGCCAGCTGTTTCAAGGGTGTGCATGATACAGAAGTACTGACTACAAGTATCAAAGAATTTTTTGAGCATGGTTGGAGTATTCTTTATATTGACTATGGTAGTGTTGGCACAAGTACCTACATTTGTCACAATAGGCAGAACTGTACAGTAAAGAAAGGGTAATTTGCTGTAAAATAAAAAATACATTAATAAAAACAAAAATAAATATATCATCCTAAGAAAATTACATTACTCAAAGGTAAGGTTAAAATCCAAACAACCAAATGTAGCATATGGCTCTTATCCCATGCTACTTTCCTTTAATGGGTACCTGAGAAAATTTTTAAAAAACAAAATCTACGTGATGAAATGAAAATTAAGTTTCATTAATTTGAATTAATTTTTTTCATTTTTATAAAAAATTAGAAGTTACCAGCTGAGATATTACCCAATAATTTATGAAAAATGTGTTAAATAACACTTATTCCTTAATATCTTTATCACCTTAAATTGGTCAATAATTGCAATATATGAATAATTTTTGGTTTTAATTTCACAAAATCTCTAGACACAAGCATACTAGGAAGAACTTTTATATTTTCATTTTAGGTATTTCATACAGGGTCTCACTACAAAGCTCAGACTTGTAGTGATCCTCCTGTCTTGGGTCTCCCCAGTGCTGGAATTGCAGGCGTGTGCCACCACGCCCAGATTCAATCACCAGCTCAGCACGCCGAGGGGTGGAGCTGGCACAGCAGGCAGCACTAGGGATTGAACCCTGGTCCCTGTACTTGCCAAAGCAGGCACTTAGTCTGCTGAGTTATAAGGCCAAAAAATAAAAATAAAATAAAATAATACATTTCTGTGAAATACAACATTTCAGGATTCTTATTATTTTGTTTAGTGACATTTGGTATCATTTGTATTTTTATTCCCTTTAAAAAAAGAAAAAAATGACATGTATGTTGTTTGTTGAGATAAATGACTGGCTTAAGTATATGCACATAAAAAAGATCCTCTTTCCTATTACATTTACAGAAAATAATTATTTTGGCATAAATGATAGTAAATTTTAATATGGAATGAACTTACTGTATAGGGTTATATCTTTGCTTCAAAATGGACTACATAATAGAGAATCATCACAAAATTTGCAGAAATGCAAAGGAAGCAAAGAGACTACAGATTAGGAGACATTATATGTATGAGACTACTTAACTGAAAAAAATGTTATGTATTTCCAGTGATTTATAACATACCCTTTAAGAAATAACCAAGGAATATAGAAATTATTACAGCAAATTTTTTCCCTGCTGTGATTTTCACGAGCACATAAACTACTACACTTTTAGAACCTGAGACTGGCTTACTTTCTCACTGGTTTTCTTTAATATAAATCTTCAGAAAGTTATTTTGGAACTCTAGTTTTCTCTAAGACAACTGGTTATTAAAAATACACATGAAAGCCAAAAACTTAATACCCTAGGTCACTATAATCGTCATTAAACAAAAAGCAAAGCAAGCAGTCTAATGTATACTGTGTTTCTAAAGTTACAAACAGTATGACAACTAACATACTACATATAAACTATGCGCATGGATATACACAAGTTGAGAATATTGCTCTGTTAACATCATAAAAACTTGATATTAGTACCTAGCATGACAGGTCAAACTTAAGGATGTGGGAAAAGCTCTAAATATAATACTGATTTTCCTAGAGCCATTTCAAGTATGAAGTCCTTTGGCATCATATTTAAGATCACTTAATGTCTTAAAGTGACATAAAGGCATTCTTTATTCCTTGGCCTATCTTTACCTGCTCCTCAAGCCCAATGCATAAATATCAAAGGCAAAAATCCTCATCTATTTTAATGCAAGCTTTAAAAAAGGAAAAAAAAATTTGCTCATCTTCTCTCTCTCCTTCCTCATTTTATTTTTTTCTCAAAGGAAATCCAGATATTGCAACATAATTGTCCACACACTAGTGGAGAAATAGACACCCAGGTCCACTCATAGGACCACACAGAAAGCACATGTAACTCAAAACAAAATCAGAAAGTCAGAGCCTGCATTCACATCAAGGCTCCAGGGAATTAAAATGAGATTGCACAATACCAAAACAATGGAGTAGTAAGGTTCACTAGGGACAGTTATAAATGAGAAACCGATTTTTCTCTGGGAGGATCTATGGGAACATTTATGACCAGGTCAGAGCACAGAGCTCAGCTTCTGTCAACACTTCCTACTTGCTCTTTGGAAAAGCAAGAGAACTACAGACTCAGAAATTCCTACAACATACTAGCCTCTCTGTTTTTCACCTTTAGTATTCTTCATAGCTATGAAAACTCTTTGCTAAGGATTTAGGTTTCCACCTTTCCTTTCCAGTAGATTGAATGTTTCTGTTCCATTTTGACTTTAGTTTAGTACATAGTGATAGACAAGGGTCTAATTTTTGTCTTTGGCATGGGGAAAGCCATTTTTTCCAGCACCATTTATTAATCAGTCTATCTTTTAGTAGACATGTTTGGAACCTTTGTCAAAGATAAGGTATCTGGCTGTGTTTGTAGTTGTGTCTGCATCTTCTATGTTCCATTGATCCTCTAGTCTATTATTTTGTCAGTGCCACACTGATTTTATCACAGTAACTATGTAGTATAATTTCAAGTTAGGGACTGTGATGCTTCCTGCCTTTCCTTTGTTATCCAGGATTGCTTTTGCTTTTCTAGGTCTCTTCTGGTTCCAGATGAATTCCAGGAATTCTAGATCTCTGAGGTATACTAATGGTATTTTAACTGGGATTGCATTAAATCTGTGTAACAAGTTTGGGAGTACAACCATGTTTACTGTATTGGTTCTTCCTCTCCACAAACAAGGGTTATCCTTCTACTTTCTGATATCCTCTTTGATCTTTTTCAGAGTAATCTAATTTTCAGTGTACAGTTCATTTACTTCTTTTATTAGGTTGATTCCTAAGTATTTTATTTTTTTGGATACTATTATGAAAAGGGTGGTTCCTCTAATTTCTCTCTCAGTGAGTTTGTTGTTTGTATACAGGAACACTATTGATTTTGAGTGTTAACTATGAATCCAGCTGTGCCACTGGAAATATTTTTTTAAGAATTTTTATTTTATTTATTTATTTATTTATTTCTTGTTTCAGAACCTTTGTTTCTTTATCCACTCATTTTTTTTTTTTTTTAATGACCGGCTTAGCCCCCCCTGAGGGCAGGGTTGGCGCAGCATGTAGTGCTGGGGATCAAACCGTGGTCCCTGAAGCCGCCCAAGCTTTCCCAAGCAGGCGCTTTAGACCGCTGAGCCATCCCGCAAACGTTTCAAAGAATTTAGTCTTGGTTACTTTGGGATCTAATTTTTAAAAAGTTTTAAATCATACCCATATACTAGCAAGAAAGATCTTATTGCTCTTCTGGAAAGGTCTAAAGACAAAACTATTACTTCTACATAATTGATCTGTTGTTAGCAAGCCTATTATTTTCATTGGCTTTTAAATTAGATGAATGATGAAAGAACAAAATCTTAAATCTGACTCTTCCTAAATGTAAAAGTAGAGTCATATGAAATAAAGCAGATGAAAAAAAAAAAAATGAAATAAAGCAGATGAAAGAAAAGTCAAACCTGCAACCCCTTGGTCAGCATAGATTTTGGTCCACTTCCGGCAACAGTTTCATTACTCATTTGTTCTCTGTTTTTGCTTTTGTTTTCAGTCTACAATTCCTCAATGCTCTGTAAAACTAGGGATTTTCACAGCTTTCTTTGGTCATATAAAAATGCTGAACCTTAATCAACAACCAACAGCAAGAAACTTTGCCAATGATTTAATTGCTGACTTGGCATTTTCAATCTACGCTTTGCAGAATGGCTAACCTTTAAAATTTTGAAGTTGCCACTAGAAGTGGAAGCTTTTCAAGTTAGCTAAATAATACAATTGAAAGGTAAATCTCAAGAATATTATGTCAAGCAGCAGATGCTGACCTCCAGATCATGTAGTACCAGCAGAGTCAGAATCTATCCATTAATTCAAGTTCAAGTCCCAAGTATGAGAAAACTAATGCCTCAGAATAAAGACAGGGAGAGAAAAAAATTCTTTCTCACTGGGGCTTTTATTCTTTTCAGGCCTACAGTGGACCAGAAGAAGCTCGTTGGGAGGGCAACCTATCTTAATTAATTTCTGATTAATTTACATTGATGTCATGCAGAAACGCCCTCACAGAAACACTCAGGAGTAATATTATGCTAATATCTGCAGTCCCTCATATTTTAAGAGAGAAAATTATATAAAATTATACATTACCATCTATTTATCCACCTGGCCACTGATAGATACTGATACAACTGCTATAGACCTTTATGCAAAAACATTTTAAGGGCAGCACAGCTATTTCTACTAGTTCAAACCCTGAGCATGGGCTGGTGGGATAGCACAGGCTGCTCATGCTTAACTTTTGGAGACATTGCCAAGTAGTTTTTCAACATGGTTATAATACTCACCAAAAGGTAGAAGAGTTCTAGTTTTTCCCAATATCTGGAATGTCAATAATTTTAATTTTTGCTATTTTAGTGATCATAAAATGGTGTCATATTTTTTAAACTAATATTTCCATGAAAAATGATGTTGAGTACATTTCTATAGAAATCTTAATTTTCTTCTGTAAATATTTCATACATATGATTAATAGATGTATGTATCGTAAAATTATTCCCAGTCCAGAATGTTTTGTTATTGGCTTTACTACTTGTCTTTTGATAATCGGCTTTTAGTTTTGAAGGTTAGTTTATAAATTTTTCTCTCATAATGAATGCTTTATGTACTCCAACAAATCATTGCTCATCATCAAAATATAGTTTATTTCTATCCACTTTATTTTTAACTTTTACAATCTTGTTTTGATACATTTTTGAATCACTCTTTGTGCTATAAGTCTATACAAAAGGAAAAGTACTAAATCACTATCAGAAGCAGAGCTTCCTTACACTCTTAATTTCCATCATCTTATTAAGTTTGAATCATATATCATTCTTGCAAAGGAGAAAAGGCTTGCATTTATTAAGAGCAAGTTGGAAATGCTCATAAAACTTGTGATTGAAAGAGATTAACAAATGACAGATTCATACAGAATAATTTGGCAAATCCCTGTGGAGTTCAAGGAAGCATTTTAAACATAACAGCATCTGCTATTGTTTCTGGAGGAGAAAGGAATTTTGAGGCATGACATATAATTATATTATGTCAAAACATTGTGCCCCCAAAGCTTCTTGTGAATGGATGATTAAGAGGACATATTTTAGTACAAATAACCCATTTCAGATCACCAGCCTCGAGACACCCCCACTCTTGCTTCTCAAAGCTTCACCTGGCTGGGAGCTCTGGCAGATGGCTGAACTAAACAGGGAAAAGACTTCATCTCTCCCAGCTGTGACTCAGGCTTGTCGTTGACATTCAGTAACATCCAGCATTGAGTAAGGAGCTCTGAGAGTGAGAAGGCAGTGAGGTCTTTCTTGAGACCTAGCAGCGACAAAACTGGTGGCTTACTCAGCAGATGTGCTTTGTGTAGCCATCAGGTCTTTTTTCAATATTTTATTTATTTACCTTAGAGATAAACAACAAAAGCAATGATGCAGAATTTCAAAACAAGATAGTAGGAAAGTAACAATGGTTAATACATTGTACATTGCTACCTTCAAAATAGCTGCTCATATTATAATTGGCATGTAAAATTTATCTAACAATATAAAGAACAAACTGTTCTTTTCAGTGAACTAATAGAAATTAGTAGTATAATTATCATAGCTATCCTGTGTGTATACATATATATACATATACACATGCACATATATATATATTTTTGTGTGTATATATGATTATATATATAATATATATACATATTTTTTTCTTTTCCCTTCCTTTCTTCTTTCCCACATCCCAGCTATTCTTTCTTTTTGGCAGTTTCTTTCCCTTTCACTTATAAGTGAAGTAAATTAGACACACACATACACACACACACACACACACACACACACACGTGTAAACATTTTGCCTCCCTAGTGTAAGAAACTGAAAGAGTAAAAAAATCAAAAATATGCAAGAAAATTGTGACATAGAAACAAATTGCTCAAAAGCAGTGTTTTAAAAACTGGTGAGTATCTGGATAAACTTAAAAAATTGGGGTAGTCCATCAAAAATTCATAATTCCAGCCAGCAACAGGGGCCCTTTTTCTTAGAGAAGGCCCTGTGAGCCTATGAGCCCTTCATCACGTGTATATAGCAACCACCTCTCAGCTCCTGCTGCCATACGCATTGGCCTTCCCCAGTGAGTACAAGTGGCCAGCAACCATAGCAAGGGGTCTACCTCAGAGGTACAGATGGGACTATGATTTCCAGAACTCTTTCTACATCTCTGCATTATAATACAATTAATTCAGTTTAGTAAATGGTAATTCCATGATCATTATTTCATTTCACTAAGTCAAAGACACTGTTGATACTAAGAAATGCCATTATTCCATGGCCACTAAAATGTGAAAAACTGTGATCAATGTAACACGGACAGTTCATGCAATAATGGATGTATTACTATTGCTGGGACATTAAAATATGTCAGACTGGGGCTGGGGAGATAGCTCAGTAGAAAAAGTGCTTGCCTGGCAAGTTCAAGGACCTGAGTTCAATCCCCAGTTCTGAAAAAAAAATTAGAAAAAAAATAAAATGTGTCAGACTATGAATTTAGTATCAAAAAAAAATGAATTTAGTATCAGTTAATAATGTTACATATGGAAGTAGCACACAGTAATTTTTTTTAGGTTACATATCAATCTGAACTGCTATGACATCTATTCCTTGGTTATCTCAATAGCTTTAGAATTCTGACCTTACTTTACTGTAGTGCTTCTCCATTCTACTTTTGAGAAGATCTTTCTAGAAAGGAAATATGGCCATGACTCTACCCCATGGTCAATCCCTATCCGTATGACAATGACAATGATCAGGTCCTGAAGACGTCACTGGAGACCCTTCACCAGCTTCCTTTCTTCTCTGCTACTGCCCCCTCTTGTCTTGTGAATGACCTCCTACAATTATCTGATGAGCAATTTTTTCATTATTCTTTAATTCTGCACAATTACAACCCCCTAAGATATCCTCCCCACGGTCTTTCTATTCTGTATCAGACCCACTAGAACTAGCTCAATGTTTACCTCCCATTAATATCCCATTCTCCAGGACTTTCCAGACCAGAGCTTACAAAGAGCCATCTCACAGTTTGACTTCACTCTTCACAGTTAAACTTCACCTGCAAAATACTTGGCAAACTTAATGTGAGCATTAAAAGTAGGGGCATTTAAAAATTATGCCTAGAAATGCAAGAAAGACATTCTTGGATAACTGCCAATCAGCAGAAGCTATTGATGCCATTCTATGAAGACTGGACATGTTTTCTACCTATGTCAGAGAATTCACCGCTCTTCATAGTGGCCTCTAGGCATCAAAATTTATAATCTGTATTATACATTAGGAACTCCTGGAACTCAGCAAGAAACCCTATTGACTTCTTTCAGTAGTATTTAGCACAAAGCCTACCATATGTGGCTGGAGCTCAAGAAATATTTTAAAAATTAAATTGAATAATGTGATATAATAATCAAAACTGACCTGCAAAAAGGTAAGTATTACAGTGTTCAGTTATAAATTACAGTTTGTGAGTTTTATATTGCTCAAGAAGACATAATTGGTAAATGGAGTTGAGACTAGATCTCTGCTCTATGCCTCAGGACTTCTCAGTGAGGGCCACATTGCCTATGGCTCTCTATCTACATAGGTTGTGAGGACTAAACACTTTTCAGTTAGTACCTTGACCACACGACCTCTACATCCACATTGTTAAAGTTTGTTGCCTACTGCTTTGCATTACAGTTAATTGAGTTCTTGTGTATCTCTAGCACAGCTCGAAGATGAGCACCTGTGACCACCTAAGTGTCTTCGATATAGCAGACTTGTGTTGCTGGAGAACTAGAAAGAACTGGACTAACAAAAAAGCAATGTCTTTAATCCTATCTGAGAGAAGGAAAAAATAAAGTAGAGGAAGAAAAGAAAGGAAGGGAACTATCATTATAAAAGCTGGAAAAAGTACAACAAAAATCCCACCCAATCTATGCTGTTTTCCATCTTTTTTTGTTGTTGTTGTTGTTTTTGTTTTCCATCTTTATCAACAGAATGTATCATGATGAAACCACCGAAATTATGTTTCAAATCTCTTTTGGATTTAAGATGTTAACTGCATCATCATAGGTACTTGTATAATTCTGTCTCTACAAAGTCATGGCCAACTCCCCGTTTGTTAATACAGTCAGTTATTCTTTCCTAAGGGACAGAAGAGTTGTCTTTATTAATGACATTTTATCACAATGCAAGAATCAGCTGTGCAATTAGAAATGATATGGTTTTCCAGGAAAAAGTTGTGGGAGTGCAACTGCTTTGGATTGGTAGGAGAGCTTAGGATTTCTGGTTTATTGTGCCCCTCCCCTTCCTCTCCTCTAAGCAACCATGGCGTCTCCTTTCCCTCTTCCCCTAGGTAATGAAGTTTAGCTGAGAATGTAGGAATTGTTCTGCATAGTTATGAGAAAGCAGTCATCTCTAGAAGAATCTATCTTTTATAAAGAGAATTCTGAGAACTTCATTTTACTCATTCTAGAAAACAGGGATCATATTTAGGATTTAATTATCTGACAATTTCTGGGATGGCAGAGAGACACTGCACTGCCATGTGGATCAGAAAGAATGATGATTGAGCCAGCCATACAATGCTGCCAAGTTGAAATGTGAATATGCTAAGTTGGATCACTTTTTAAGGCCATGACTTAGTAAGCCACTTTGTGTCGTAAAGGAATAGCATGCTTCTGCCTAGTGTACTTACAAATGAAGTAATACACATACCTGAACCAAACATTATGTTTTCTAATTACCTTCTTTCCATAAATAAGAAGGCAATGTACAAAGGAGTTAAGTAACTTGTGTAAGCTGAAACAAGTGTTTCAGTTGCTTCTGTACATGGAGCAAATCTATCCTCCTTTCTTAACAACCTGTCTGTGTACGCTCAACTGAAAGATATACTCTTCATCTATATCATACTTTCAAAAATACATTATTGCTTTGTGTTTTAGGATTCTAGATATATGTTGAAAATAATATGAAATTTGCATTCAGACAATACAGGGCTCCTTGTTCAAAATTTATTGAGAGTTTTGGCAGGGTCACAGCAGAGTGCTGACCCAGGCATGGAGCCCTCTGCACACAGGAACCTGCGGGCAAACCCAGTCTCATGTTCCCAGATTCTCACCCGGGCAAATCCCTCAGCCTCCTTGACTATAAGACTGCTCACCTGCAAAAGTGATTCAGTCCTCATCCTCTTTGTGTAGTCATTTTAAGAACCACACAAAATATATTCAAACTATGTAGGCTGTAAAATACTTCCTATATATAAACTTACTTTATAGTTAACAGCTGATGGCATGATCTTCGTTTACTTAACCGATATTATGAAACACTTCCTGGGGCAAATATTATACTGATTGAGTATTGGTGATTCCCCTAAGAGAACCTAAAATCTTTCTTACAACAATGGGCTTTATCATGACGTCGTACCATTTGTGTACTTAGAGAACTTGACAATGATATCCTAGTTGAAATAAGAATGTACTAAATAGAACTACTTAGGCACAAGATCGATGCCTTAAATATATGTACTATAACTCTGAAAGTTAACTTCATTTGTTGGTGTATCTAGTTCCTCCATAGGCCCATTTCCATTCATAAGCTTTCTCTTTTAGCTTTTGGATAGAAACTCTCCAAGTACTTTTTATAATCAAATGCATAGGCAGATTTACACCACCTCATTAAAATGAGAGTTTTCAAGAGGAAGGAAAGCCAAGGCCTCTTCATTTTTTACTTCTTTTGTCTTTCTGGCAGGATTTCCTGTCTTGTGAAAGAAGTTTCTGTTTCATTTTTTTTACTGCCTCTTTAGCAGTTTTTCTTGCATTTGACTTCTGAGTCACAAACAAAAGAGTGAACCTTGAATTCGCTAGACATTTTAAAATGAATTCCCTTTTGCTTTTAGAGTTTGTAGTGTACATGGATAGATCTGCCAAATTGAAACCCATTAGCCTGCATAACCAATATGCACTAACAAAAAAATGTGGACAAAAAGAAAAGAAAAATAAATTTGACAGTCTCTGAGCAGAGTTTGTGCCATTAGAAAGATCAGGATTTAACTGTAAAAGCAAACACAACAGCAACAACCCCTAATTTTAAATGTGAAAGCAAAATACTGTGTCTTCATTTATTGTTCAGGTTCAGTTCTCATTCAATTTTATAAGGTAATATTTAAAGACCTACAGAACAGACTAGAATATAACTTCTAATTTAAATTATAGATTCCATTTTCCTAGTGACTTATCAACGTCAAGGATATACTGAGACACTACAGTTCCCAACTTTTTCCCTTGTGATAATATAACCATAATTTAACATAGTAAAATTTTGTAAGAAACGAAGTAATTTCAACAAATAATGGAGTTGTCCCCTCAAACATGGCCCCAGGTTGATGACTGAGAGGAGACCTCTCCATGCATTTTCATGCTTTTACTTTAGCAGCTATTGAAGGCTGAGTCTGCTCTCAGAGCTGGAAAACAAGCAATCAATATCTGCCAGAGGCCCAGAGTTAAAAAAGAAAACGTCACCTGAGGTATCCTAACATTTAGAGCAAAAGAGAATTTTTAAAAAAAGAGATTACAATTCAAAATTTGTTCCCAAAGGTCAGCTTGAGCTTCCTGGGCAAAAGTCTGTGGAGTGAGACTGACTAACTGGTGAACGACGGCTAAGTGGGACAGAAGCGTCACACTGGACCCCAAACTGAAAAAGATGGCTACAGAACAGGAACTGAGGTAATCCTGTGTCTTCCCCAGGGAATGGTGACATCCCATGTCATTTTCTTGTAGAGTGGCATTGGCCAGGGAAAGCTGGGAAAGAAGATTAGAGCATTAGGACACAAGCCAGAGCTTTAATGTGCTTAGAAATCATTGGAAATCCCTTAGGACAATGTCTATTTCCTCTTTATCATTAATAATGTTTGCTTAGAGTCATGAAATGATTTGAGCTGTCCTAAAATGTAATCTTGACTGGGTTAGAAATGTAGGATTCTATTTTGCTTCCTGCACTAATTACAAATGGCAACAAATTAGTGTCTAATGGTTAAACATGATATCAAAAGTTCTTGTTCAACTCTTACTCATTTTTCCTGGGATTCTGACCTGCTTCCTGAGGAAGTGGGGGGACACAGGTAACTTATACCAAGTGAGGATGCTGGCTTTGGTACTGCAGGCTTTCGCAGTCACTCAGGTAGCAATCAAATGATACAACCCAGCAGAAGAGGCTGCTGCCTCGTGCAGATTAGGGCACACGAAGAAGGAGCCTCTTCAGGAAAACCCTTAAACATTTGTCTAAAGATTACTAAGCTGAAAATGAGTGTGTTCCAAGCTAACATTTATTTAACTGCTTCTACAGACCATAATAGGGAAAAAGAATTCGTGAGTTTAAAATCGATGATGAAAAGATCTAAGAATGAGGTTTATAGTTTCTTATATACAAAAAGTAGAGATCATAATTTTCAACAGCTAAGACCAATATGAGGATTAAATGAGTTTATGTGAAAGACTCTAGCACCACGCCAGGCACATAAATGGAGCTGAATATATTTTGATTTCCTTTCTGGTTTCAGAATTCCAAGCAGAATCTAGCCTAATCAAAGACTCATTAATAAATGAGCTTGCTCTGTTCTGTTCACCACCTACTCTGTCAATATTTTGAATTAATGTGAATGAGTCAATATTTATTAAACCTCACAAACTAAAGACTCCATAAAATTAAAGTAGCTTGCTACTCTTCCCTAGTCAATTGAAAAGTTAACATGAGCGGAAGTTTCTAATTATCTCTGTAAACCCTGATTTTTCTCTTCATCAATTTTGAGATAAATTAACATTTTTCTTCATGAAGAACTCTGGTCAAAGGTTTACCCAAATGGCTGGAATATGGATGTCTCCCCAAAGTTTCAAGTGGTCACAAGGGTCTGGCTTTTCAGAGGTGGTCGAAACTAGAGTCTGTGATTGATTTGTAGTCTACTGCTAGGATATAGGGTGTGAGTGTTGCACCATCCTAGGGCGGGTAGCCTGCATATAACACAAGGGCTGGAAAGAGGCTTGCTCCTCCCTCCTCTCGTGCTGCTTTTGATATCTTCCACCACTGTGAACAGCTGCTCCTCACCATGTTACTCTGCCTTAGAACCAGCCAATTATGGACTGAAACCTCTACAGACCGTGAACTACATAAACCTTTACCCCTTTATCTTTGGATGTGTATATTTTGTCTCAGCAACAAGTGAAAAGTAACCAAGACACTGGCCATTCCAACAATTAAAAAAAAAAAGATACCAAAACATTTGTCAGGAAACAAATTGCCTGGAACAGAAACAGCAATGTGAAGTCCTAACAGCTGATCCATTTTTGATAATATTTCATGATTGAACTGTCTTGTCTTTGGTATTTCTTTAACATCATCTATTTGTGTCCTGAGATTTTTAGTTTCTAGAAACTCCAAAGTATATCATAAAAAGAGTTCAAGAAAAGCTCCAAATATATTCTAATTGAAATGACTGGAATTATGAAGAGTATGAAGAAAATAGGCCTCTTAAAAACACAAGAACTAGCACTCAGTGAGCAGTTACTATAGGCCACTGTGTTTAACTCAGTGCATGAATTACATCATCTCATTCTCAGCAACGCTCTATCAGTCAGATATTTGAAAATCCATGAAAAGAATGAAGCCCACAAAGGTTACTCACTTGCTCAAGACTTCACAGTTCAAAAGAGATGAATCTGTAACTTGAACCCAGCTCTCTGCAGAGTAATAACCACCATCAGGTCTGGCTGGTCTGTGATCACTCAGACCAGCTCTTCCAGGTATGTGTGGGAGGTGCTCCATCTCCCCTTGAGGTCCTAGCATGCAGCTGCACAAGAAAAACTTGTGCCAGGCCCGGCGGGATGGCTCAGTGGCCTAAAGTGCCTGCTTGGGAAGGCCTGGGCGGCTTCAGGGACCGCGGTTCAATCCCCGGCACCACATGCTGCACCAGCCCTGCCCTTGGGGTGGGCTGGGCCGGCCATGAAAATGAGTGAATAAACAAACAAAGGTTCTGAAACAAGAAAAAGATAATAATAAATAAAATAAAATAAAAAAATCTTAAAAAAAAAAGAAAGAAAAGAAAAACTTGTGGCATGCAGCTGGCTGCATCACCTTGAATTGGGGATATTCCCCCACAATAAACATTTGTGTGTGCATGTGTGTGTGGGCGGGTCAAGTCATGATTACAAAAGTCAAGAAATTTAGGTAGCTTTAAAGAAATAATGATTTATATTTCTCGTACAGAAAAACCATCTCATATATTTAGTTCTTCAACTTTAAAAATGCTAATAATTTTTAATCTAGCTTTCTGTGTACACCAAAAGAACCAGTAGATACATATACCTAAAAACAAGCAAGCAAAAAACAAAAGAAACCTACTAAATAGCAATGACACAATCCCACCTCCCTGCCTCAGACAAGTGGGAAGACTGACAAATTATCCACATCAATTCTCTACTGGAATGACATCCAAAAAAGAAAACAGACATGTTTTGTGTAATACTTATGCCTGTCAGACTTTAAGAAACTTCTCAAGAAAAGTACAAATTTTTCCACTATGCTTGGAACATGAGCTCTACTACATGAGGAGAGAGTGTAAAGCCAGCTCTGTGCAGAGCCAGCACTATCTTCCCTTACATCTCTGAGGGCAATCGCAGACTGCCCATGGCACGCTGTCCTCTGAGCCATAATGTGGACTCTGCATCCTCTCTTGACCCCTTTTTCCTTCCACAGAGAGTACCAGGCCCACTGATGTGATACCTATGTAGAGTCCTTCCATGTAAACATCAATTTTTCTTCCAACAGAAAGCACAGAGGCTCAAGACAAGCTGTAGTGTCTGCTAACACGAGCATTCTCTCCGGTACTCTCCCAAGCAAGCAGCTATGCAGGTGGTGACCACCACAAGGCTGTGGGCATCACCCACCACCAGCCAATTTTAGAGAATCTGATGGAGAAGAACCAGATTTTTCTTTTTGCTATGCACATAATTATAATCTAATGCCAGAAAAACTCTTGTTGTGCCTCTTTGCAATAAAAGAGTGGGGAAGAATGAGATCATAAGAAGGGGAATTTCAAGATTTTTTTAAATTCACCCAGGAATGCTTGGAGTATAGGACATCAGATTCTCTCACTTCTTTCTCTCTGCACCTACATTCTACTATTTCAACTCAACTGCCTCATACTGGCATCCTTAGAATGGCACATGAGAGCTGTCACACATCTATGAGAATGATGCTCAGCACTGCTGTCAGATGAATGTACCTAAGAGGACTCATCACATCCCCATCCCAGAACATTAGACAAAGCTTCTCAGAGGAATGCAAATAATTATCTTATATGTTAGAAAGGAAACATATTTATAATTATTTATTATAGTTGAACTAATATAGAAGACCAACACTCATTTTATAGTTCACTGCAATTTTCCCTAAAGGAATATGTCACAATATGTTCTTAATCTGAAAATTATACTGAATTCAGTAGAGCAGTGATTACTGACCCAGAGAGAGAGAGGAGTACTAGCTATCACTGTTGCAGCGTCCCTGTGTACCAAGTACCAGGCTTAGCATTTATACCGACACTGTCCCAACCCATCTTCCACACTGCTATCAAAGTAAGCTGAGTTTTAAAGCTGATTTTGTCATCCTCTTCATAAAACTTTTCAATAACCCTCTATTGCCAAGTGGACAAAACCCAAGTTCTTTAGCACAACACAAGCCGTTTATAAATTGGATCTTACCTACTTTGCCATTAATCCCTATAACAATTTAAAATCTATGGAACTTCTTACAATCCCCTGGTATTTCATTTACTATGTAACACAATCGTGTGTGTGTGTATATATATATATATATATATATATGAGAACATACGCAAAAACACATACTTTTGGGAGTGATGGGACTGCAACATAGGGCTTTGCACAAGCTAGACAAATGCTCTATCACTGAGCTATGAGGAAATCATAGAGCAGAGCAAATATTTACAGGGGTGGGAGGGTGGAAAATCGGTTAGAGGACAGACAAGAAACAAACAGTAAATTAAAAAAACTTCACATAGCCTGGGATAAGTGACTAACTCAAACATGCACCCCAAGCAATGAAGTGGAATATGACTTGTTAGGCTTTGTAGAATATATGCACGAGAAAGGGCAATACTGGAAAAATACTGGAAAAGCACTCTTCAGGCCAAGACAACTTGACACAAAAGACTGAGTCTTGCCTAGTGATACTCCTGCTTCCCACCTCCCAGGTGCTAGGATTACAGGCTTGTGCCACCACACCCAGACTCCAGCACTGGTTCAGCACTCTCGAGAGCGGGGCTGGGGCAGCAGGTGGGATCAGGAACCAAACCCTGGCCCCTGCGCTTCCCTAAGTACTTAGTCCGCTGAGCTATACTGCCGGCCCTACCTTCTCAATTTTAAAAGAAATCACTTCTCAGTTTTTCTTAAGTATATGTGGGATGGCATATTTATGTCTCTGCAAGCCAAAGTATCAGCACAACCTGCATTATTTAATCATTCGCTGCTTTCACCTGCAGAGGACAAGAGTCCACCACTGCAGGTCCCAGAGATGGTCTGAGTGCCAGCGTCTTGACTCTCAGATCTACCTCATATTTATTTTAATTCACTTCAAATAAAAATGAGCAAGACATTTAAAGCAGACATTTTAAAGACATGATGAATATTAAGGTGGTCACAGACAGTCACTTCAAACCTGGAAAACTCAACTCAAACAGGAAGTTTAAACGGAAAAGACAGCTAATGCCTCCCCCCAGCAACAGGCAGATCAACTTCCGCCAAGTGGTTTCTAATGAAGGTCAATGCAGAACTCAGTCTTTAGTTTCGGTGAGTCTTTATGGAGCTAGTTAAATGCCACATTCTGCCCATGAATGGCTAAGGTAGCCATCAAGAAAGATAGGAGCTGACTACAGACCTGGAGGAGTCTAGCACAAGCACATGCCTGAGACCCAGTTCAAAGACTGTCCTCTTGGGGCCTGGCGGGATGGCTCAGTGGTCTAAAGCGCCTGCTTGGGAAAGCTTGGGCAGCTTCAGGGACTGCGGTTCGATCCCTGGCACCACATGCTGCGCCAGCCCTGCCCTCGGGGTGGGCTGAGCCGGCCATGAAAATGAGTGAATAAACAAAGGTTCTGAAACAAGAAAAAAATAAATAAAAAATTTTTAAAATCTTTAAAAAAAAAAAGACTGTCCCCTAGGGTTGACCATATAGCTCAGTGGATTAGAGCACCTGCAAGCAGGCGCAGGGTCCAGGCTGGGCAGTTCAGTCTCCAAGCCTGATGTGCTGGCCCCGCCCCCAGGTGTGCTGAGATGGCAATTGAGACCGGGCATGGTGGTACATGCCTATAATCCCAGCTCTTGGGAGGTTGCAAATGGGCAGATCTTTACGAGTCCAATCTAGTAGTGAGACCCTGAACACTCTGTAGGCCTTTCCCTAAAATACAAAAAAAGAAAAAAGTTTAAAAAAAAAATAGTATCCTCACAACCTTCTGCCTAGGCAAAATGAACAGGACCATACATATGACATTTAATTTGGTGTACATACTCAACAACAATAGAATACTTTCAAGTTACAGAATTCTGAGTGGTTAAGCTAAGTCCTCACCATAAGCCCTGAAGTCACAGCTATGATACATGTTGCTCTTTTGTGTGTGGCTGGTATTTTATTTTTTATTTGTTGAATCCTCTAATATCCACAGGTCCAACAGCCAGGTGAAGTCATTCGTGTCTCCAGCATGGACAGTCCCTAACACCTAGGGAGAACTACTGTTTATATTATAAAGGGCAAAGCTCAGTTATTGTTTTCTCATTTATGATTAAACAAATGCTACTTTTAAACTATAGACTATCTAATTTTGCTTTTTCTGTGAAACAATAAGGTTTAATTTTAATACAATAGAAGCACTTCTAATGCATTCAATATCTGGAGCTAGAGTGCAGATCATAAGCTATTATTTCCTGCAGCATAAATAATTCTGGAGCATTTTATGTAACTGACTTTTTCTAAAATCTGGGTCAACTAATTGACATCTCTGAATTATATCTTCTTTTTCTATTACACTAAATTTCAATCCCAGAGATGCTCCGCTGTTATTTTGGATTGATCTTCAAAGATGACTGCTCCCACTATGAAGTTTTAAATTTTATCAGCAAACTTCTGTGGCTATGGATAAGTATCTATAATAATACAGTAAGGGAAATAAGTATTCTTAAAAGAACACTGATGCATTCTTCCATACATCAAAAACGTTCTTCTGCAATTCTTGCTATCCTCCCCTATTATGCATGCTTTATATATTTGAAAATTTAGTCCTAGGGTTTTCAAAATTGAGGCACTTCTTTTATTAAAAAAATGGGTACATTTAAACATATGAACCAGTATTGATATACTTATAAGGTAGCCTTGTGATCCTAAGAACTTTAAGCCCTCTCCAACAGTGTTCAATTCACAAATAAATGGTAACTCACACACTGAGAATATAACCTATTACTACCAAATTCCCTTAAATTTATTTTCAGTCTAAAGCCAATGGTGGTTAAAAACTTGCAGAATCCAGAGCTTCTCAGTATGAGTACTCACCTTTCAGTAAACATCTTCATCTAATTAAAATGCCAGCAGAATAATCAGATCAAAAGCTCTTCAGAATAAATGCTCCTTAACTGAATAAAGAGCTGTTTTTCTCATATGAATATGAACTCATCATAACCCTTCTGCTAAGAAATTATATAACACATACGTGATAGAAAGTTGAAAATGCAGAAAACTACAATGGCTTTCACTTAGCCAACCTTAAATCTTCAAAACAAAACTAAATCTGTGAGTGTAATCAATTTATGCATAGCTAAGTTTCAGAGCTCAGTTAAATACTTGCACTATGATGAAGGAGGCTAGGGCACCAGGATGCCATTTTGCCACCACTGAACTATTGTCTGAATTAGGAAACTTCGATTCACTCGCATATTTTAACCTCCCAGGACCAGATCCCCTGGTAAGGACTGTATTTAGCAAGGAAAACTCTTCTTCCTGTTTGGTCTTCTCCCATATGCACTTCTATGGAAAATAGTACTTAATGCATTGAAGGCCCCCCAGAGCATGCCATCCTAAATGAGGTACAGAGAAGGTTGGCTCCATAGTCAGTCAAGGCTAAGAGTTTCACTTTTATTGACATGAAAACAAGTCAGCCATTACCACTGGAGTCATATTTGCTCAATTCCTATCACTTGAAGTCAACTAACTGCATGTTTAGGATCATTATTTAGTTTTCCGTATTTTAATTATGTTGAGTCATTCTTGCCAAAGTTTTTTCATTGTCATTTCCCCATAAGTGTTCTTCAATTAAGATTAGGAAGCGTTGCTGCCTGAGAAGTTATAGAAGCAAACCACACTGATAGCCAAGATGTCTACAAACAAAACATCCCTTACAAACAACACTTGAGTGGAACTGATGTTTAAAACAAAAATAGTAAGCCACAAACCCGCTGAAATCTTTTCTAATGCATGGGCTTCAATTATAGGTCAGTTCCAACTAGAATTTGCAAATTACAAATTTTCCTAATGTTATATGAAAGCCCAGATCTACAATTATGTTCACTGAGTTTATGGAGACATCATGGGAGATGTTTTTGATACACTTTAGTGCTCAGGTTTCATTCTGTTCAAAAAATACCTCTTAATTTTTTATGTATAGGTGTCCAACTAAATCTAGTTAACACATACAGTTCAAAATTCTTAGGACATATTGAAAAGTGAGGTTAAAATAACTTTATTTGATTCTGATGCATTTATAATTTCATATTTCTATAAGATCTCTCTCAAGCTAATTTAAAATAAGATGCAAAAGCTTAAATGAGGTCAACTTACAGAGCTATGAAGTTTGCAATTTATATGAAATTCTCAGAGGAATTTAACAAAACCTCATTTATTCACTATAAAAATCAACTATCAGCAGAAAGCTAAAAGATCCAAAATAAATGAGCTCTTACTCCATGAACATAGTAGGAAGTCCCAAATAAACAACTTATTACTGCATGCAGGGAACTAGAAAAACAAGAAGAAACCAACTCTAAATTAATAGGAAGGAAATGATGAGTAGAAATGAGAGATTTAAAAATTACAGAAGGGGCCTGGCAGGATGGCTCAGTGGTCTAAAGCACCTACTTAGGAAAGCTTAGGCGGCTGCAGGGACTGTGGTTCGATCCCCGGCACCACATGCTGTGCCAGCCCTGCCCTCAGGGCAGGCTGAACCGGCCATAAAAATAAGTAAGCAAACAAGCAAAAGTTCTAAAACAAGAAAAAAAAAAGAATTTGGAAAAAAAATTACAGAAAACCTTTGTACCAATAATAATTAGAAAAATTATCATCATGTCTACATCCTGTGCTCTGAATAACTACAATGAGGACAACAATATGTATTGTATCAATTTTTGGGAATGTATTTACTAATGTGTTTTGAAATGGTCACATTGATATTTCTTATTAAAAGTAATAAAAAATTACAGATCAAACATTTTCTGTGAGGCCAGCATTACCTTGATACTGAAGTTCACCAACTAAGAATGCAACCAAATTAAATAAACCAGACACTAAAAACCTTGCTAAACATAGATGGAAACAACTTCAATGAAATACTAGGATACTGATCTGTTAGATCATACAGTAAAGGGCATTCAATTTGTAAATTGTGTGGTAGGCAATAAAAAAAAATTGTGTGGTAAGCAAATTTTAGTTTAATACAACTGTTACTTTGTTTTTGCAAGTGTATGCAACATGACCAAGTGAGATTCATCTCAGAGATGTAGAGATCATTCAACATACTCTATGAATCAGTAATAACTTCAGTACACATAAAAAGGTATTTGAGATTGTTTAACATCCCATCATGACATATAATACTGAACAAGTTAGATTTGGAAAGAATAACAACACAAGAAAGGGCTTTTAAGCTAATAAGCTAACAGCTAACATTCAATTAAATAGGGAAAAGCTGAAGCCTTTTTCTCCAACATCTGGAATTCTTGAAGAGTAGATGCTCAACAGGACTATAAGGTCTACCCAGAGCATTGAGGCAAAAGAAAGAAATGGCATTCAAGTTGCAAGGGAGAAAAGCACATTGTCATGTCCAGAGATCAAGTTCCTACTTAGAGTAAACCCCAGTGGTCCCATCAAAAAGTATTAGACCTAGTAAATAGTTTTAGCAAAGATTCAGGAAATAAAGTCAACATTTGAAAATTACTGGCATTGCTATATGCCAATAGCAAATTACTGTGTAAAGAATGAGAATTAAAAAGCACTGCTTATGCAGACACAGGGGCCGGGGGTTTGAGCCCCAGCTTGATGTTACTGCCTTGCCCCTGGATTGCACTGAGATGGTAATTGAGACTGGGTGTAGTGGCCCACGCCTGTAATCCCAGCAGTTGGGAGGCTGAAAAACAGGAAAATCACTATAAATCCACCATCTGTGGACAGCACAGGTCTAAAACATGAGGAGAAATTTAATTCCTCTAATTTCTCAGGGGCTCAGGAAATGGAAGCATTATCAGTATCTCTGAAAGACGAGGGTGTTACTTAGCTTACATCATTGCTTCATGCTGCTGTCCCCAGCTCTCTCACTTCCCTCCCCCTCTGCAATCTCTGCACCCTGCCTCAAAACCATTTGCTGTCCCACCTGCTCCTTGTGGCTTCCCACAGGATTCAGATTCATTTTTCCCTCACTCTGCAGTGTCCTCTTTTCTCTTCTACTACAAGCCTTTCCTGGCACCCTTGCTTGTGTTCACAGCAAAGAGATGAAAAGAATTTTTACACACTTGGTTACTGTATTTGTTCCTAATTACAACACAATTACCTTGTGTTGTAAACATGTATCAGAATTTCAAAAAAAAAAAAAAAAAAGAATTTCCCATTCCTCGATGTTATTTCTCATTAATTCAAACCTATCCTAAACTTCCTTAATTACTGAGGTCTTCTGTTCTCTTCCAGGAAATATATAAAGGAATAGCCTATTTTTATGTCTAGGCAAAGTTCAAGTACTTTTTGACTTCTGGTGAGGTTATGTCCTAAACCCACTATAACTGAAGATATCACAAGTGAACATGCATTTCATGCATTAGTGCACTAAACACTGCAGTCTGACAGTACAGTGTGCTGAGTATCTACTATGCTTGGTCATGATCACAGGGAGTGGGAGCTGCAACCGGTGGCTGACCTTGTTTAGTACCTGGAGAAACCTGGGCTCCACAGGGCTGCTCCTCCAGAGGGCCAGGATTGAAGATGTGGAGTACAGTTTTTATGGAACATGTATCACTTTAGCACCACCACAAAATCAAACTTTAGGAAGCCCAACAATCTTAAATTAGAGCCTATACTAAGCACTCAGATGGATAATTAGCAATGTACTTTCATTTTATATGAGCTCCAATTTGGTAATGTATGTTTATTTAGAAACTATATTTGATTTTTAAATGGCCAAAGGAGTTTTAAAAATAAAAGCTACTGAAATACATACCATCACCCAATTATAAATTTTTCTCAGTACAGAGAAGTTGAAAATAAAATTCAGTATTATTCCTACAATTAGGTGCTATGACAAATTCTGTGCCTCACTAGTTTGGAAATACCATCAATTATAAAACATATCAAATAAGGGGTTTTTAATGATCAGATGTCATTTACTATAAAATATATTCTAATTTCAGAAATGTTTAAATATTCCGATCCTATGTGTTAAAATTATTGACGAAGCCAGGTGCAACTGGAGAGGAGAGAGGAGAGACCACGGATTTAGTTAGTAGTGGGCCCCTGGCACCAGAATGACTCATCCAAGCCAAGAAGTCAGAAATGGGAGAAAGATGGACAGCTACAGCACTCAGGCGTTTGCAGAGAGGAGATGGAAAACTGAGATACAATTACCAGATCTATGTAGCAGAATCATTCGTGTGAGACCAGGTGAAAAATCTAAAGTGCTCACCCTCAGTGTGAAATTTAGAGGAAACCATAGAAGACTAATCAAGAGTACTAGCATCTTAATGGAATATTTAAGCAATCCTAGTCAATGCAGAAAGCATGGGGTAAAGAAAATATAAATTTAACTGAAAACAGACTCAGTATAGTTAACATGTCCTTTTGATTTAAGATTTAATACAGCAGGACACCGAGAGCCATTCATGCATTCATGGGAGTTGAGTGAAAATTTATTTCGAATGAGTATGATAAAGTATCTTTTTTTTTTTTAACCACATTTTAGTTGGAGCTGAAAAAAAGCTAATTGACACATAAAAGCCAGTTGAAGGCTTCACCAATCAAAGCAACCAAATGTAGGACTGGCTTTCTCCCGCCCCCCCCCCCTTTCTGGCCAACCTTAACCAATTATGAGAAAGACCTATTAGAGGTTTCATTCTGTAATCTCATCACCTTCATCAGTATCAGCCTCACTGAATAAAACCATTTTCTTGATTCATGCCATGCTTGTGTCTAAAATGTATAGATTCGGAGTTGATTGAGACCCATAATCTATTCAATGTTATACACAGATTTAGAACTGCTGCTATTAAATCAGAAGTGGTTAGCTTTACTTAACAGGAACTGGGCTCATTTGCCAACAGAATTTCTCCAAAACTTGCAGTGATAAATAGAGCCAATATCCAAAGGGTTTTGTTCCATTTTGGTTTAAACTCTCTCTCCTTCAGTTAGTGATAACTTTTCTTTTTTAACCCTAAACCAACTTCTCTCCAGCATTGGTTATTCATCTATCTATATAAAATTATGAGTTGTCTTATTCATATTTATATGTGATCAATTCATTTTAGTAGAAAAAATACTTTTAAGACAGGGTGTCACTACGTAATCCAGGCTACCTTTGAAATCAATATGTAGCTGAGACGTGCCTCAAACTTAAAGCAATCCTCCTGCCTCAGCATCCTAAGTGCTGGGATTACACATGTGTATCACCATACCCAGCCATTTTGGTAGAAAATAGTGGATGAACCAATCATGGAATGCAAGTACAAATTTAAACAAATGAGCAAAAAAAAAAAAAAGCAATAGAAAACCGAGGTTAGAATTAGTTATTATCCAAGTATAATGATATATGTCTGTGATTCCAAAATTTAGGAAGCTGAGGCAGGAGGAATCCCATGAGTTCAAGGCCAGCCTGGGCTACAACATGAGTTCAAGGCCTGAACTGTATAGTAAAACCCTGTCTCAAAACAACAGTGAGCTATTTATTCTCCATAAAAAGATTTGCTGTACCAGAAATCTTTTATTAGTAATTCTACATGTAGGGCATCCAGCAGTGGAAAATTTCTAAAAATTAGGATGATGAAACCAGAATTGCCTTCCTTGGGTTTCAGTATTCCCATACATTCCCTGTTTCCTGGGAGGAAGCTGGTCTTTCTCACAGGAAGCTTATGTGAATCAGCCAGATGCCTCTTCCTCCAGGACCACCACAAGCACACCCTGACACTCAGCACAATCACAGGGGTAGAGGGGGGAAAGCTAAGAGGGTGGCAACAGAAGGAACAAGCTGCTAATTTTCTAGAGGATGGCATGTGCGCTGGTCTGTGGTTTTGCTTTTAGCACACGAATTTCCTTAAAGACTATCTCTTCCCAAATGAAACCAGCTGCAGATACATACCATTGTCTACCAGTGTTTCATTATTTATACAGGAAAAGTAGGTCCCTATGTGAAGGGAGTTCCTATGGTCAGCTATATAGCAAGTGAGGCCTGACAGTGGATTCAGAACTCAAAGAAAACCCAAAGGCTTTAATTCTACTCATAAGCTTAAAAAAAAAAAAAACAAACAAAAAAAAAAAACAGCAAATTTATTGGTTTGAGTTGTGTTTGGTTCTCTCTCACTTCTACTTCCTTCTGTACCCCTAACAACCAGAAAAGCTGGGAGAAATCCCGAACCTGAATAGTGCAGAATATTGCTGATTTCTCTCAGCAAGTAATTTCCAGGACACAATTAGGAGTGAGTACCCACAGCATCTTTCACCATGAGCCACAGATCCCAGGAACGCTTCCCCTCAGAACAGCTCTGCTTTATTATGTAAGACCATCGCAGAACCAGATCTGGGTAGATCTCATCTTGCACCGTGTCATTCATCAGGGTATTTTATCAATACCCGATTGGAGGCTTACAGCTCCTGGGAATTATTTTAGGTCTAGAGCTCATGAACTTAGCTGGAACCAAATGCCTCCAAAAGTTCACTTTTGGTTTGATAGTCACAGACTGCTGACATTATTCTTAAGAGTGCATAGTGAGTTTGTTGGTGCATCTGGGAATTCATTCAACATCAACAGGCACAGATAACAGTCACATTTTATTTAAAAATGTTTATTGTTTACCATAAGTTTCTTTCACATAGTTCTCATCTAAAGATACTAGGACACCTTTTTCTTTTGTAATTTCTTAGAAGGAAAAAAGGAATGTCAATTTGGAAGAACTGTCATAAAGAGTTCAATTTTAAGACCAGAACAACTGTCAATGAGTACTACAAAACCTCAACCTTGTAATTTACTTTTAATTTGGAATTGAAATCTTGAACATTTTGTAAGTCATATATTTCTAAAAGAAACGTCGCCTCAATGTTGTATACAAGAGATTACCTCCTGGTCTAGGTATTAGAACTTCAGAAAATCAGTTTTGTAACCATTTAAAAAAATTTAAAGTGGAAAATCCAACAGTTTCTTGAGTTTCAGACAGCTGAACAGCAGTTGTATCTACTAAATAATTATTTAGGATAAAATTATCTTGTTTTATAGTCTTAAGGAAAACACAAGCTGCTTTTAAGAACAAAGGAAGAAAAATTCCCAAGTGTGGGGACAAAATGTCTGGTCCCAAGGCCCTCTGCCACAGGCTTCCTTATCCTCATTCACTCATGCTCCTTAAGTTTCCTCAGGACACTTCTGAAACCCTAGGTGTCGGCAATATGAGTGACAGACCTCAGTACACATGCATTGGTTTCGCATAAAATAAAAGTGGTAAAGCTATTTTGTGGCATACTTGACTCTTTAAGTTTTATCTCCTCATTTAATTTCCTCACATTAATTATTTTAAAATGATAAAATACTAAAAGCACGTTGACTTCCATGTAGTTATTTAAAATTATAATTCTACGTATGCATAAAACAACTAGAGGGCACTGTGTAATACTAAATGTGACAGCAACAGGGACATTTCTCCCTAAATTACACAGTAAGTCACAGGGTGCACACTGTGTACATTTGTAGTTTTATACTCCGATGACGTTCTTAGGCCTCTGGCAAGTGTGAGGTCAATCACTTCTTCATTCACAACATCAAGAAAAATGAAAACTAGGTTGTACTTGAAAACATACATGAACAAGTGGGTTAGTAAGCAAATCTGTTAGAGGCACATCCAGGCAGTGAATTTTCTATCATTTCAGGAAAGAGACTCCCTTTCCAAGTGTAAGAAGCATTCAGGGGCATTCAGTCTCCTCTACGCTCTGATAAGCAAGGCGATTCCCTCAGAAATTCAAATTTACACATGCATACCAGCTAAACAGTTTAAAGACTCATAATTAATATTTTCTCAAGGCAAGTCATGCAACAATGAAGTAGCTGGGTTAGCACCTTAGTCTTCCAGGTGTCCCCAAATCCAGAACAACGCAGGCCACCTGCCGCTTCTCCGTGCAAACTTGTGGCAAGAAAGAGTAAAGGTGAGTGGCAGTGTTGTGTCTTTTACTGCCTTACGATGAAGAGAAATCACTGTTTTTATTGCTCTGAATATCAGTTCTACTGATTTTAAGAAAAACTCTTGCTCTGTCAGCTCCCCCAACACGTAATTAATACTGACCGTTACAGGCTGGCAGAGTGCTGCACTCCAGCATTCAATTCCACAAGAAGTACCTTGAAAAGTTATATATATGGTTTTATATATAGTTTTATATATACATTTAAATATATGTTAATGATCCAAATTTATAATTACCTAAAGACTAAGAGATGGATTTAACATTTTCATAGTACAGTATTAAAGATAGGAAAATATACACATTCTGATGTCATAATCTTATCTGTACCATTAAAATAGTGTTTTGCCACACCTATTCATATAGACATATACATATATATATATATATATATATATATATATATATATATATATATACCCTACATAGCAGTTTCATTTCATTAACAATCTCTTGCTGGTGTGTGTAGTGTGAAAACATAAAATGTACAAGAACTTAATGTCACACACAATGGCAGTACCAGCGGCTACTGCAAGCCAGTCTGCTCAGGTGCTGCAATCTTTGAAGGAGGCATTACAGAGGAAATTATGAGGAAACAGCATAGCTGGTGCCATTGTCCAACCCACTGAGTGCCAGCTCTGTGTAAGTAAGATCCAAGTTAGGTATTCATGGGTTTGTGGAAACAAAGTTCACTACAAATATATTGGTTTCTTTACTGCTCCGTAGACCACAGATTTTGGTGCAAAATGTCAGAAATAAACAGACTGCATATGTCTACTGTGGCTTTTACATTTTCTTCCCTTAGCACCTGCACACTATTTTACTATATCTTGTGTAGTAACTAAACACTACCCTTATAAAATAGCATGGTTTCAAGAGGAAATAAGATTTGAAACAGCTGAAAAACATAATTTCAAAGGTAGATAAATAAATAAGAGAAAAATTCTACATACAGAAAGTTTTGAGAGAATTTTCAGATATCATAGGGCACCTACAAGATAGGTATGATAAAAGGATAGAAGGAGTAAACATTCCCAACTGCTCTGGTTAACTTTTTTTCTTATCTTTTAATTTTTCATTAGTACATGCTCATAGTACATAGTGATCACATTCACTGAAAGGAATTGGTGTATATATATATATATATATATATATATATATATATATGGTGTATATATATATATATATATATATATATACATATATAACACATCGTATTCTATTTTTTAAATTTCATGCACCTTGTCATTTATTCTGCTGATATCTAAATAATTTACATACCATGTAAGTCATTATTAAGTTAATTATACATACAGATTAGTAGGTATAAAACATATAAAACAATGATGCTAAATCAAGGCACACTTCCAGATACACTTTCCATTGTGAATAACAATAACTTTTTTCTGTCTTTTCCTATTATCTCTCTTTTTATACACTGAGTTTTTTACATAGGGTAAACTACATGAAATTTAAGCTTGCATGTCAGATGTGTTTCACTTGATGTTATGATCTGAAGGCGTGTTGATGTTTCTACAAATGACTCAGGTTTATTCTCCTTCCTAGCAGAGTGGTACTCATGATGTACAAATACCACATTCTCTTTATCCAATCATCTGCTGACAGACCTATTTAGCTATAATGAGTTGTGCTGCTGTAGACACGGTCTTGCCTGTATCACGGTGTACAATGTCTTTAACTGTTTTGGGAAGGCACCTAGAAAGGGAACAGCTAGGTCAAATGGAGTTGCTACTTTTAGTATTTTGAAGAAAAGTAACATAATGTGTCTACAGACATCAAGAAAAAAAGATACAATTTTATGTGTAAAAATCATAGCCTTTTTCTTATCTTTTCATTATTATTTCATTTTAACACAGTACAATATTCATCAAAAGTACAGAATGCATTTCTTATCAAATTCTATGTTAATACATGAAATGGTAGAGGAAGAAATAATTTAATTCCTGGGGATAAAACCAGTATAAGCACTGAAATTCTTTACTCTGTTATTATTTTCTGAATAAATATATCATCTGCCCCATAATTAAATCTAATGCATACATATTCACTAATCTGACATAAAGATGAAAGATGACTTAAAATTTTGAGCTTATTTCATGTATAAATTTCAATCTTATAGGTGGTACATAAACCACACAAAAGTCGTTTCTGAGTTTCTTTCCTTAGAATTTCCTGTGGTAACATAAGGAGCCAGGTGGCATTTTCTTAATTTAAATGACATTTGGACTACATCAACACAAGTTTCATGGTAGGATCCAAATCTGCATATGTGGTTCCTCACGTTTCACATGTTCACTTTTCCAAAAATCTCCAAGAGAAGAATGTTTTTAGATCCCAGGACCCTGACACCCTCACCTGGGCCTGCTCAGCCTTTCTGCCACTTCCTTTCAGTACCTCCACTGCTCCCCACAGGCTACACACCCAAGTGCACCCCATGAGAGTGGAAAAGTTATCAGTCCATGATACTCATCTCTGACCACTTCAAGAGCCACTGATAAAATTTACCTTGAGGCCCAGCCCCCACCCCTGCCTCTGCTGAGTAGTCTGAGGAACAGGATAAGGCCTTCTAAGGGCAGGACCCATGGCGGAACTGAGACATCAGTACTACTTGGTGCTCAGCAGCACAGAGACACAACTTTATCTCAGCTGTCCTTCATTTTCTACTCATCTTTTCTCTAACTCCCAGAGCCTGGGGTTTAATTCCCTCATAAGAATTTGCCTGGGGCTCCGATTTCTAGTTTAAAAAATACTTTATAATGAGAAAGTATAAAAATGTTTTCACGAGCATGGGAATCACTAGTCTTACCTCCAAGATTGGAAGCAGGTGGCTTGATGGTACCAAAAGGGACAGCTATAGGATCATCTTAGCTACATGTTTGTAAAAAAGTATATGGGGTGGGAAGGTACATGTAGACTTCAAAAGTAGGGTTAGGTGCTGGACCAGTGCATAGGTCTAGGTTAAGAGGTCTGGGAACCTAGGCAGAGAGGCAAGCCTGGTCTTCGTCACCAACATTCTCAATATTTGGTACCATAACTGATTTTTCTAGAGTCAACTATTATTGTCTGTGCTCCCAGAGAGGTACGGCTTTCAGCCAGGGACATAACACTTCAAATATAAACTTGAGAGTCCCCCAGCTTATGGACCCAAAGGCAAACGAATGCAGTAGTATACTCAGTACTGTGAAGGAAGGCCAAAGACCCCTTGCTCCTGCGAGCAGCTGGGCTTTCTAGTACACAGTGAGATAGGAAGAAGTACAGTACAACTGTAAGGTGACTCAATGGCCATCTTCTGGGACATCTGCGATCATGGGATGAGCAACTGCAGTGCTACCAGCAAACACCCCCTCCCCCCAAAAAAGTGTCTACAGGTGCAGATCTCACAGAGGGAAGCAACGATGTACCCAGTGGGCAAGCCCCAAGGTCAGCCACACTGGGGGAACTGCTGACCAAGAGTAAGAAAAGTCTAGAACTGATGGTGTGGGAAATCTGCAATAACTTTATCAACTATAGCCTGGAGATTACTTGCAACATTAAAGACTATTACAGAATCTACTAACTCTTTTGGTTTAAGCCTAGGAACTGTAATCAGCCACTGCTGAGAGGCTTACCTAGGAGCGAGGTGGACATCTTGTATTCTCATAATGTAAATGTCACAGAGGAAAACTGGATACTGATACCTTACCTCTGTCTTTCTCCTCCCGCCATGAGCTCTCCTGCCAATGCCACAGGATCAGACCCAACTCAGTACCCAGACATGTGTAATCCAGGTATTTGGGAGAATTAAAATTATGTAGCTGGACAGGTACCAAAACTGGGGAGGAACTGGGAGAGAGATGTTCCCTTTCTCTCCTTCCCTGGAGTCTTCAGAAGCAGGCTGTTGCACTTGCAGAACAATGCTCTATGCTTGAGTAAATGACTGCGCAAGCAGCGACTTCATCTGCAATGCATCTTCCTCCCACCTTCCCTCTTTAATAAAAAAAAAATCTTTTATGCACTTATGTACTTGGTACAGGGTCTCCTATGCATCTCAGATTCATAGTGATCCTCCTATCTCAGCCTCCCCAGCACTGGGATTACAGATATGCACCACCATGCCCAATACAGGGGCCAGTATGGCATGTGGTACTGGGGATGGAGCCTGGGTCCTTGTGCTTGCCAGGCAGGTGCTTAGACTGCTGAGCTACCTCCCCAGTCCCCCGCCTTCCCTCTTATGCTGCTTTGCTACCTCATATCTTACACCGGTTTCTTAGAATCTCACTCCCTAATAATGCAAATGCGAAGACATAAACTCTCTCCCCCTCTCCACTCTAAGAGAAAATGAAGCCCAGAGAGATTATTACTAGAATATATAAAAGCTCTTCACAAACCAACACAAAAAGCAGCCATTAGGATAAAAAAAGAAAAACAGGCAAAAGATCTAAATAGAGAATATAGGAAAGCAAATCTAAACAAGCAGGGAAAAAAAAAGGAAAGCTAGTATTCAAATATAAGCAATCAAAACTTAAGTTAAAATAAGTCAGGCAAGGTATCAAAATACCATGATGTGGCAGACGTGTGAAGCCAGGAAGCCACCCTTATTAGTGGAACTGTAAACAGGTGTGACTTCTTTGAAAACCACACACTGCCTAATAAATTCAAAAACCATTTCTCTGCTGAGCACCAACTGTACTTCTAATTACCCAACCTAGAGAACCCCTTGCACACGTGGGTTATAAAACAAGGCACCCATAGGATCATGTGCATCGTCCAAAAGCCAGCAGCAACTTACCATACGAAGCACACACAAAAAAAGGTTTAGTATATTTTTGCAATAGAACATTAGAGAGTAATGAAAACAAATAGCTATGACCATACTCAAAACATGAATAAATCTCAAAAACTTAGTTTGAAAAAAAGAAATAGGCCAATATTATTTATTGGATGTCAATATGATATATTGAATAATATATATCAAATCCAAAGCAGAAAGACTAAAGTATATTATTTAGGACTGCATATTTAATGGGTAAAATATAAAGCAATATAACACTGATGATTATAAAAAGGGAAGGGTGAAGTTAGTAAAGCCCCTGCAGAAGGCTTGTGGATTACTGGCTAGTTCCTATTTATCCTTCTGGGTGGCAGGTGACCTTACTTTCCAATCTCATTAGAGAGTGTATCTATATTTTGTACATTTCTATACCTATGGGGTTTTTACATTCAAAAGGTTGAGATGCAATTTTTAATCCTTTTCTATAAGTTATAGACACCATTTCAATATTTTACCATCTGTAATGGTGTTAGTATGAATGATAAATTAATGGATAAGCATCAAGCCATCCCTTCCATAACATCAAAAACATTAAAATAATGTAACAGTGGATTGTGACCAGGAACGATGATTGTCACAATAGCAAATATTTTGTTTGAAAAGTAAACATTTTCTGGGGCTGGGGAAATAGCTCAGTAAAATAAGTGATTGCCTGGCAAGTACAAGGGCCTAAGTTCAATCCCTGGTCCCACAAAAAATAAATAAATAAATAAATAAATAAATAAATAAATAAATAAACAAACGAAAAGTAAACATTTTCTGATATCTAACAATTCCACTGACAGTATTAAATTGACAGTATTAAAATGTTTTAAAGGATAAACAGATAAGTCAGTCAAGATTCATATAAACTATATGCATGAAGCATTTTATACTATTAACCAAAAGTTTTTCAATTGCTTCTCAACTCTACCTCCACTCCCGCTGCTGCCAGCAGCCAGCTGTGCACCTCCTCCTAACCTGTCTATGTGAGCCTTACTCTAAACTCTGCTCACACTCTGGCTATTCTGAGAAGTTTTTCCTGCTGGCCTGTTCATACTTTGGGAAGGAGAGAGGAAAAGGAGAGTTGTTTTCAGTATGTAGAGATGTCTGGTACCTGCCAAAGAAAAGGTTTAAAAGTTAAAGAAGGTTTAGTGAATCCATGCTCATAAAAACTTTGCCAGGCAGCAATGTACTAACAAAGAGGTCTTAGAATTCAGTAGCCTGTTATAAAAAACAAAAACAAAACAAACAAACAAAAATCCTCTCAGGAGAGCACATAAGGATGAATGACCTACAGGCTTATTTTTCAGAAAAATATATGATCACGGAAAACGCCAATGGCAAAATCCCCAAAAGAGTGTGCCCTGCTATGATCTACTCAGTAGGGGAGGACAGACACACTTGCTGAGTAAACATACAAACAACAACAACAACAAAAAGCCCACTAATTTTATTACGTTTCCGTAACAGCATCAACAAGGAACATAAGCAACCACCGCAAGATAACCACAAAAGCAGGCAGACATGTCTCTTCTTTCTCATAGCATTGCAGAGCTAGACGCGCAGGCAGCGAAGGTGGGGAGTGGGCAGGAGAGGAAACGAGCCATGTGCCTCAAAGACGCAGCTTCTCCATGACCTCTGGAAATGCGTGCGTCGAGCCACACCGACAGAGCAGAGAGTGACCATCAATACATACAAAGAAGCTGAATTTTGACAGCACTGCTAAGTGTGTTTATAGGAAAAGATTTGCAAAAGCCAGTAGGTGGCATCTTGTTAATAGCACATGACACATTATGTTATTGGACAATTATGTTTATAAAGTATCACAGCATTCTGGTTTTCATTAAAATCAGATTGGCAACCTGTGAGTCACCCAAGCACATACGGAGACCATGCAAAGAATAAATTTAGCAGGATTCATAATACACAGAAAGATATTTGCATATCAACTATTATATAGTTCATCTCCCAAATCATATATGAGCTAGTCATATATATTCATATATATTCTGTAAAATACAGTACTTCCCTTGGTGTGACACTATCATTTTAAGATAATTTTATGTGTTTCAATTGCTTGTATGAGGCCATCAGTTTCATGCTGCCACCAAAAGAAAAGTATGTGATACTGTGCTTTAGTGACAGACATCCTATAGACAGCAGCCATGAACAAGTAAGAAACTGGAAATCATCCGATATCTTCAGGGTCTGTAGCAATGACATAATAATGGATTCTACTCATTCACAGTTGGGTTCCCTATGCAATTTTGTGGGAAAATTGGCTTGTTATGATTTTGAGATAGGAATGGAATGACCTCTTCATTCTTTAAAAAAGAAATCAAGAGCAACAGAAAAACGTAAATTTGGCAACACAAATATGACTATACTCTCGTCTGTTCCTTTTTCTTTCTCTTATTTTGTATTTAAGACAGAGTTTACAGGGTCTCACTATGTAGACTGGACTGGCAGTGATTCTCCTGTTTTTCAGCCTCCCAAGAACTGGGATTACAGGTGTGCGACACCATGCCCAGTTACCCATTCAAGCACACCCTGGGGGGAATGGCTGGCACCGCATACCTGGGATCAAATCTCAGCTGCCACATTCCACCTAAGCAGGCACTTTAGTCCGCTGAGCTATCAGGCCAGCTTCTATTTCTGATAGCTGTCAAAAATGATGGACAGCCACTAGTATGATTAACTTGTAAATTAGCATAAACAACGTCAGGTGTTTCTTCCTTACTGAGCCTCTCTAGCCTGCTGTGTGTCTTTAAGCATACACAGTTCTTCCTCGTGGAATGGGGAGGGGAGCTCTCGGAGTTTGGTGTTTTGTCCATGTGACAGGGCTTCTGGCTGTGCCCTGTACAGAGAATATGGAAGCACGGTTAAGAGACTCTGACTCTAAGAGGACAAGTGAGAAGCAGGGAAACCCTGAGCAAGCGCCATGATGGAGAACCAAGAGAGCCTTTTGTTTTCCAGTTCATCCTTGTAATTCCATACAACCAGATACAGTGCTTTGTGGTATCAGACTGGTAGTAAAAAACCTGTAATTGAATGTATTAGCACTTATTGGAAAATCCACATTTACATATAAAGTATGTCTAGTCCAAATATGAAATGTTTTTACTGCCCATAACCGCTTTCTGTCATATAGATATTAAAAAATCTTTAAGCTAATAGTGTTGAAAATGAAATATAAGCTGCACATTTTAAACAACTAATAGTTAACATAGTATTTTTCGTAGTGTAACTCTTTAGTAGAATTATTTTCTTAATTTTCTATCAATTGAAAATATACAAATCTCTTTCAAATATTACAAATACAAGGCAAACATAAAACAGATTTAGCAGAAAATTACACAAATATGTACAGCTATCTTGTTATTAATCTAGTGATTTGTCTTAATTACATGTTAAAGTTCAACCATATTTAAAATGTTGTAACTACTTATGAATTATTTTTGCAAATTTAATGACAATTTCACATATAAAAATATTTTTCTAATAAAACAAACAACCTAACCACTCATAAATGTTCTATTTTTAAACAGAGTACTACACGGCAACTAAAATGAGCAAACTACTGAAATGGGATTGGTTTTATGATGGCATTATATAGTTGCTATTGTCAAGACAGTCAGCAGACATCACCTAATTGAATGCAGTTTCACTGTTAGGGCCAGCCAAATAGCTCAGCAGATTAAAGCACCCACAAGCAGGCACAGGGGCCAGGAGCCCTGCCCCCAGGGCATGCTAAACACCTTAGACACCCTTCCAAAAAAAAAAAAAAATTCACTGTTATCCCTAATGGCACATTTGGACAATCACAGCTTTTCACACTGCATTCGTCATGCCACATAAGAGCTATCTGCATGGTGAGTTTCCCATGTGCTGCCTAAAAATACTTCTGGACAGATCAAGAAATTGAAAACCCTCAAGCAGATATAACGTGTATCCCACAATTGGAGCAAATTATTGGAGCACTCTTTAAAGAACTGCACACTCATCAATACTTTGACAGCTCAGGAGATGATACTCTTTGGGAATAAGCATCAGCAATTGAGTCAAGCAGTGATTTGGGAACAATTTAAGGCTAAATGTGGAAGGTATTTAGAGTATCTTAACTAATTTTCTTATGTTTCCTTTCTTGTACACACAGAGTTATAAGTGATAAAAATCTACATCTAAAACCACTGCACAGAGCTCTTGTCATATGACTGTCAATTTAATTAGCAGAGTTTTTTCTATCTTATGAATACAAAGCATTGATGAGTCAAATCTGGTAGATCTATATACAAATACAGGGACAGGTCTCAAAGGAATATTTGCAAAGAAATGAGTTCCTGAAACAAATATGGAATATGATCCAACTTACACAGAAAGAACATGCATAAAATGATAACATGCATTTTATAACTATATATACATATATGGATGTCAAAACATTAAAAATGAACTGAAAGTAAATACATAAAGATATTTATACAAGTTAACTTGGTCCAGAAGGAGGTAAGTTAATCAAAGCTCATAGAATAATATAATTTAACTGATTCATTCATAAAATCTTACTTTTAAAGTGGGAAATACATTCTTACATTTCTGATATTCTCCATGTGCTAAAAATGACTGTAGATGTAAATCAAGAAATTGATTTTCAGTTGTGTAAAAATAGCTATTTGTGAAAATCAGCCATTCTTCCATCTTCTGTCTTGATATATGTAAGCCAGAAACACACCCTTGAAACTTGTATGGATTTGATTTTTCTGACAAATATGTTATACTTATCTCTTTCAAAGCTCTTCTCATTTTCCAAAATCGCCTCTCTGAGGAAAGTAATTAACAGGCTTGGCTCCTTTTGAAGTGTTATCCTCCTCTTCCTTTAATACAAAGGTGAAGGAGATGTGCACCTCACAATTCAGCATGGGGACAAGGATTAATAAGATGCACCATCCACTGAGGAGGGAGCAATGCAGTAGGGAACAGCTATGTTCTCTCCTACGAACTACTAAGACTGGGTTATAAGGAAGGAAAATATTCTAGCTAGTTTTGCTAAAGAGTTAAGGCAGGCAAGCAGAGGTCTATACAGTCCCTGGCCGGCCTCAGGACGAGGCTTCAGCTCAGCTCACAGGGAGTTCTAGAACACGGCCACAGAGGTGCCCATCCCACCTCCATCAGGGAGTCTTTGATTTCAGTTCTGTGGATTTTGATGACACTCAAGACTCAGCTTTATTTGTCTCGACATGTACAAAACTAGTACATGCTGTACAGCCTGTATCACTGAAGACCTAGAAACGAACTTCAGCAAAGCTTCACTTGTCAACATCAACAACACAGTAGAAAGCTGCCCCCCGCCTTGCTGTTTCCTTCCAGATCTTATTTAAGAATCAGGAAGTGGCAGTGCCAAACAACATCCAGAAACTTAGCAAAAAAATAAAAGATAAAAAAAATTCCAAAAACACTTTGGCTCTTTCCAGTTTCAGTAGCATAGCAACAATCCAACCAATACTAATATTCAATTAATATTCTGAAGAAATATATCCAAGCACTCTAAATTTTGTTCTGTGTTTTAATTAAAATCCCCAGAGGTCCACTGTGAGATTACATTTCCTTTTTACCCTGCCCGCTTTCAAGTTCCGGCCCCTGCCAATCCACACGGAGAGCTCACTGTGTCAGAGCTGCCATCTGTTTAAATAACCCACTTCTCAGAGTTACATGGCTGCACGTGTCGCAGCAAACCTTTCCCTTTAGAGATCTAGGTCAGTCCGCCTAGAATTTTAACAATGCAGTTGGCTTTCCCATTACAGAAATAACTGTACTTAAAATTCTAGAGTGTTCATTTTCTTTACCAAGTTTGGATCATCTGCACATATTTTAATTATAATAAGGTAACATGAAATAGGGTGAGAGACACAGGCCTTGAAGACCAAACCTCTGGAAGGTCACTTAGTACTTGATTAATAACTAGGTTACACAACTGGCAGACTTATTTTGAGCCTCAAAATACAATTAAATTGCATTCAACTACTGAATTTGTTTTCTGTCTTTTAAGGCACAATAATGCTATCCCAGTGCCTTTGGAATACATGTTCATATGAAGCCTATAATTAGCTATAGTTAGATTTTTAGCCTAAGTCATTATCACCATTAGCTGATAAATTACAACTTGATATTCATCTATCCGAAGAGCCATTTTTTATTTTCGAGATAGGTCACCTTACAGTGATATCTGAGGAATGGTTTTATTTCATTTGTAAACCACAGCTGGAAATGTAAGAGCACATCATTTTGGGAGACATGTTGGTACTCTTTGTGAAAACTGCCCTCTAAGATTTCTGCTACAAATGACAGTGGCCAAATGGACTTTTTGGTTTCAGTATTTTGTGATCTCGATGGTCTTCTGTACACTTACTCCAGTACCCTCCTTTCTCCCAAAGACTGCTTGGAATTCTCAGGCCCAACGAAAGGTAGTCAGGAGCAGTTCTTTCTCTAGGTTCCCCCATTCCTGATCATACTCAACAGTGCCAACAATGTTTATGGATACTCCAAACTCCTGACCTAGAGGGACGCATAGAAGAAATAAGAATAAATATCTTATGTATTGCTCTTAGAGCACTCAAAACGTATTGGAAAATATACACAAAATGTATACACTACACATGAACACAGAAATGTGTACACCCATCTAGGTACATTGCAAATATTAAAAAAATAAAGTTCTTTAGGCCATCTTTAAAAAGAGTAATTATTTTAGCAGTGGGAGTCAGGATTTAATGAACTATCCTTTAACACAAAGTGTAATCATTATTTTCAACATTGTTTATCATCTGAAGGAAAAAGATCCTTTCGAATGAAAATGTTCCTCTTCCTCTCCGTGTGACACATCTGTGCACAGTTTGTACATCCTTGAGCTTGTAGCATCTGGCTTTATTGTAAGTGGATTTGATGGCTTTGGGCTGGAGCTGATTGGCAGAGAGAGCAAAGATCCACAGAAGTGGTCCTCATGTTGCTATGGTGACAGAGCTCATCTTCCAAGTGGCTCAGCCAGGGTTTCACATAATGAGGTACTGTTACTGAGAGAGGAACCCAGTTCGTACAAACTCAAACATGGCCTCTTTGCTACCTCCATTAATTCTACACAGAATTCTTAGGTCAATGTACATAATAAGTTCAACTTTATCACTAAATTATACCTCAGACAAAGGAAATATAGTATACAGGCTAACTCATTTCAGGAAAATGACACAAGTTCAATCAACTCTGAGGGAGCTCTTGTGTTATAGAACTCCAAGAAATGGTGTTTGCACTAAGACTGCGCTCTAGAGGATGTCCTTCACTAGAATACTCTCAAGAGTTATCCCTCACATTTTACTGAGCGTTAATGCTTTTAAAACATTCATAGTCCTTTCTAGAACTCACATATACTTTTCTTCTGTAGTCACTGAAGCCAAGTTCGTCTTTTCCTCTCTCTTCTTTCTTTCTTTCTTTCTTTCTTTCTTTCTTTCTTTCTTTATTTATTTATCTTTTAAGTATAGAATGAAACTGAGTATGCATAGTTTCTTTTCAGGAGGCAAAGATCCAGTTTAAGATGCCTGGTAAGCATCTTAAGCATATCCGAAATTCATCCAGATGTATTGCAAGAAACTCAATTGCTCAATGAAAATTACCATATTGGACTATGAGTTCCTTAGAGCCCAGGATTTCTTCTCATCTACTACTCTTGAACTGTATACACTACGTGGTACATTACCTAAGTGTTTGTATACTTAGTGTATTCAACTTTCCACCTAAAAAGATCTATTTATAACATTCTACTGTAATGTAAATATGTGTATCAGTGTTACTAAAACATAATTTAAGTGTCTAATTATGTTAAAAGTTTTCATAAATATTAATAGTTTTTGCCAAATTAATCTGAATTATGCAAAGTGTACGGTAAAAAAAAGCTAACATTTCTCTTTAATTTCATGTTGACACTGTTTCATAAATCTATACAATGCAGCCACTCTCTGGATTTCACTTAGCATCCATTTCCAGCAAAAGCCAGATCCTCAGAAATATCAGGTAATGTGCAACCACTAGCCTAGTCAGTTGTCCTTTTCAATGAGCTCCTGAATGTTTTCTAGAGAGCAAGGTGGAAGGAAACACACTATCCATAGAAACATTATAATTTTCATTCATAGAAATAAAGCACACAAAGGAATGCCCTAAAGTATTATTAGAGTACTAAAACATAAAGTAGCAGAATCAATTGATTCTTTGGTTTCTAAAATAGCAGTTTTACCAAGCATTAGCTTCTGTTTGTCCAAGTTATGCTGTATCTTAATATTATTAAAACAGTTACTATTGGCACCTGAAAAATGGTCAAGCATTACATCTGGCTGTACTGAATTAAAGAGTTTGCTAGGAGACCCAAACCGCACCACTGGGAGCCAAGCCCGCGCGCCCGCCGCGGGTAAGCCCCCTGCGCCCCTTTGCCCCACCTCTGCGTTCCCGCGACTAACTTCCTGTTCCAGCCCAGACCCAAACCACACCGCTGGGAACCAAGCCCACGCACCAGCTGGGTCAAGATCCCTGGCCCGCCTTCCCCTCCGCTGTTCCCCCCTTTCTTTCTTTTTTTTAACCCCTCCAGCACAAGCTCGAGCACCGAACCCATCAAATATCTCGTTTGGCAACCGATCTGATCCACAGGCCTACCAGGACTACTCAATCCCAAAGCTCCACCTCCAGCTACAGACCACATCCACCGGGATTCACAAAGTCTAGCAGCCAGACCTCCAACACAGAGTCAGGAACCTCTGTAGGGGAACCAGCTTGGAGTCTCCAGACCAAATGCCCATAGACACAGCATAACGCCACCAAAATGCAGAGGTCGCTTCCATACAAAATGATAATAACAAGGAGTAGGAGGCAATCTCAGGACCCGTGCCCACCCAAACCAAATACAGAAGACACTATCATGGAAGAAAATGAGAATTATACAGATGAAACCTCTGAATCGGTAGCATCTGAGGCAGACACACAAGTGCAGAAACTTATGGAGCAACTGAAATCAGAGATAACATCTGAAGTAAAAAAAGAAATACATGCAGTGGAAAAATGGCTGGAGAAACGTATAAAAGATATCAGAGCAGAAATAATATCTAAAGTTGACAAAGACATGCCTAAATCAATAGCATCTCAAGTAGGGGAACAACTACACAAAAGTAGAAAGCAGAACAGAACAGAAATAATCTCTGTATTAGAGAGAGAAAGGATAACCATAATGACAGACTTCAATACTATTAAAGAAGACATCGATAAAAAATTAGAGGAGACTAGAAAAATGATGGACTCCCTGACGGAGCAATATAGGAAAGACATAGATCGCATGAAACAGTTTCAAAGAGATATACAAGAAAATAAAACCTCGTTCACAAGTTGGCAGAGCCGAATGAACGAAAATGAAGATAGAGTTTCCAACCTTGAAGACACAGTTGCAGCCAGTGAAAGAGTAAGAAAGGATCTTTTAAAAACAACCAGAATGCAGGAAAAAATAATTCAACATCCGTAAGACGATGCAAAAATGAACAACGTGAGATTAATGGAAATCAATAAGAAAGAAGGAGTCAATACAAATGATATAAAAAGAATATGCGCAGAAGTAATAGCAGAAACCTTCCCAAATTTGAGAAAACAATCAGATATTCAGGTAACTGAAGCCTACAGAACCCCAAATAACATCAACCCAACTAAAAACATGCCAAGACATATAATAGTCAAGATACCAGAAATCCAGCTGAAGAATAATATACTAAAAGCTGCTAGAGAAAAGAAACAGGTCACATTTAAAGGAAAACCCATCAGAATAACAGCAGATTTCTCTTCACAAACCATGAAGTCAA
>PVJA010013520.1:0-30988 GCA_004027025.1 Myocastor coypus
TACATCCCCGGATCTTTTTTTTTTTTTTTTTTTTTTTTTTTTTTTTTTCCTTGTTTCAGAACCTTTGTTTGTTTATCCACTCATTTTTATGGCCGGCTCAGCCCACCCCGAAGGCAGGGCTGGCGCAACATGTGGTGCCGGGGATCGAACCGCGGTCTCTGAAGCCGCCCAAGCTTTCCCAAGCAGGCGCTTTAGACCACTGAGCCATCCCGCTCGGCCCCTTTTTTTCCTATTTTGAAACGTTCTCTCCTTACATCACTAAATTGCCCAAGCTAGGCCTGTATTTGGTTTTTGTCTGTTTATTTGTTGTTTTTGTATTTTAGGGAAAGGTCTACCGGGTGTTCAGGGTCTCGCTACTAGACCAGACTCCTGAGTCTGTGATCGGCCTCAGCATGCCCCGTGGCCCCCGGTGGGGGGGGGGGGGTCAGCACAGCTGGCGGGGGTATCAAACCCTCAGCCCCTGTGCCTGCTTGCAAGCACTTTAATCTGCTGAGCTATTAGGCCGGCCCTTGGTCTTGTATTTGGAACCCTTGGCCTCCCAGTGTGCTGGGATCATAGGTCAGTGCCATCACACCAGTGGAAATCAGTTTCTTTGACAGGCAAAAAGATTAAACAAGCCGGGCGTGGTGGCTCACGCCTGTAATCCCAGCACTTGGGAGGCTGAGGCAGGAGGATTGGTGCGAGTTCAAGACCAGCCTGGGCTACAAAAGTGAGCTCAAGGCCAGCCTCAACTCCATAGTGAGACCCTGTCTCAAAAAGACAAAAAAAAAAAAAAGATTAAACAGAGGGCCAGCCAGATAGCTCAGCAGACTAAAGCGCCTGCTTAGGCAGATACACGGACTGGGGTCGATCCCCAGCACGTCATCCTGCCCCACCCCTGGGGCGTGATGAGATGGCGACTGAGACTGGGCATCCTGGTGTACGCCTGTAATCCCTGGGTTTGGAAGGCCGAAAGCAGGAGGATCACTATGAGTCCAATCTGTGTGGTGAGATCCTATAGACCCTGTACTAAATACAATTTAAAAAAAAAAAGATTTAACTGTAACAACACTAAAATAATAATAAACACATGAAAAGTGCCTCAGTATCATTAATCAATAGGAAACACAAATTAAAATCACAGTGAGAAGGGCTGGGGATATAGCTCTGTGGCACAAGTGACTGCCTGGCAAGTGCAAGGTCATGAGTTTGAACCCCAGTCCCACAAAAAAAAAAAAAAAAAAAATCACAGTGAGATACCATTATCCACCTATATGACTTGTTTTTGGGGCCAACATCTCACTAAAGTTGCCCAGGCTGGCCTCAAACTCCCAATTCTCCTGCCTCAGCCTACCCAGTGCTGGATTACTAATGTGGACCATCATACCCGGCTTTCCACACCTACTGGAATGGACAAAACTAAAAAGAAAAACAACAAAAGTCGGGCAACACCAGTGTCAGAAAACTGATACACACTGCCTAAGCAGTTGATAAATGCTAGGAGAAGAAGTTCTGCAGTGGAACAGTTTGCCACTGTTTCTACCACCTCCCTTCACAATTAAAAAAAAAATTCTGAAAATATCCTTCAGCTTGTACAACTGGGTAGACACACTGTGGTCCAATCCATAGGCTGGAATACTATGTGGTAATAATAAAGAACAATGTAGCAGCAAACACATGCCCACCCCAAAAGTGTCACGGGGATAGGGGAGCCAGATTCAACCCACTGAGAGTCCCACAGATGTCACCCTGGAAAAGCAAAATTACAGCAAGAGAAAGCAGATTGGGAAGAATAATAAGGGGAAAGATCTGGTGTTGAGGGGGCTCTGGAGGCGGGGCCCAGGGGGCGGGGCCTGAGAGGGCAAGGCTGGGCAGCCTGTCCAAAGCCTGTCAATTGCCACTCCGAACTCACCCCGTAGACCTTGGGCAGGAGCTGTAATCAGCTAGACACCTCCAGAAAGAGGACTTGAGGGCTCTTTTTCACAAGAAGAGTTTACCAAGCATCCAGATGGCCTGTCCATTTGCCATGGGAATGACTTCTGCTACGTGACCTGGTCTGATCATGTGCCATACAGGGGACCCCAAAGTGACTCTCTGTGGTGCCAGGACTACAGAAGGAGTACATCTGGGGCTCGGGACAGCAGGTCTTGGCCAGGCTTAGGGTGTAAGACAGGCTCAGCTCCAAACAGCCTGAGCTGGGCAGTAGAGGGGCAGTGGAATCAGTGCCCTTTGCGTCAGTGTCCTCTGGGCCCTGCACGAGTCTCAGACACTACCCTCCTTCAACTGCTCAGGCACCATTCCAAGCCCGAGCAGGGGTGGTTCCACATAGTTTTTTCCCATCCCCATCAGCTGACAAACTCCTGAGTTCACCTCAGGTACCTCTTCCTCTTGCCCTGCCTTGAGAACGTCTCCCTGGAAATGGCTGCCTCCCATTCCCCATCGTGCACTTTCTTCTGCCTGCAGTCTCTCCTCTTCCTCTTCCCTGGAAGCCAGTCAGACACCTCTGTGTGCCAGTGTAGAAAACCAGGCCATACCCTTTCCTGCCCAAACCAGGAAACTTAGTGGCTTATGAAGCCAGAGAAGTCAACAGTGCGATCTCAGGTATGGCTGGATCCAGGAGTTCAGACCCTTGTTCGGCTCTGAACAGGTCTCTCAGACAGCTTCTCCCTTGCTTGCTGTCAGGCTGATGGAAAATTTCATCTCCTTCTTAAACACACCGCAGGAGAGAATCTCATTATGCAGGCCTAGTCACGTGACTGTCCCTGGTCCAATCACCACAGCAGAACCTGTATACCCTGGAAAACCAGAGGCCTGGGGCATCCCCCAACCCTCCTAGACTGGGATGGGGAAGAGGTTGTCCTCCACCAGGAAATGGGGCAAAGGGTACAAAATGTCCCCTTCCATTGGCAAACTAGCTCACCTCTCCTGTCATGTGGCCACCGCCAAGCCCTTCCCCCTCTGAGCCTCGTGCACCTCCTCTGCAAAATGGGCTGCAGGCTGTTTAAATTCCAGCATTCCAGAATTCCGGGACAGCTTCCAAAGCTGGAGGCTGCTCTTAAATCCCAGGAACGTTCCGGTACTTCTGGGGACGGAAGTGGAGAGTCAGCCAGAGCCTTTCCCGGCCCTCGGCCTGGGAACATGCTTAAAGATGACAATTGGGTCCCTTTGGCCGAAATTCCACTCCTGCAGGGGCCATGCCAAGCAAAACAAACCCAAGGACCGGGCACTAAAGGTGAGTGTACTTGATGCATTTTAAGATGACAAATTATTTACACAGGTGTGGGAGCCGACCCCTCGCACCCCGCTTTCTTTTCTTCTTCCTCCCCTTTCTAAATTCTTTCCCCCAAGGGTGCTGACAGATGTGCGGGGGTGGGGTAGCTCTGGAGCTCTGCCGAGAGCCAGCCCACAAATCCAGTCGGAGGAGGGCACAGCAGTAGGGACCAGGGTATCTGCATCCCAGGCCTCCAGACACCCCCACCGACCCACAGCCTGGGGACCCCAAGAGCTTCTTGTCAGAGGATTTCCCACTACCCAAGTCCTTTGAGAAATCCATGTCTTGCCCCTGCTTTGCCCCTAAAGGGAAACAAGAGACCAGAGAGGTGAAAAGCAGCTTCCAGCTGACTTGAAGCTAGCAAGAAAGTGGAGGAAACAATAGTTTCTTAAGCACCTGCTGTATACCAGACACCGTGCTGAACTCTGGGAAAACACTTTCCATCTGACAGATAAAGGCTCTGTCTGTGAATCTGACAACAAAGTAGAGCAAGGTACTGCATCCCTTCACCATGAAGAAGCAGGGGTGCTGTGGACTGAGCGGATGACATTGAAGCCCTAAACGATGTGAAGGTACCTGCCCTGGGGAGACTGGAAGGCAGAAGCTTCTGGGCAGAGGGCACACACCCACAAAGGCCCTGTAGTAGGAGGGGGCTTGGTATGCTTGAGGAATAAAGAGGAAGCCACTGTGGCCAAGCAAGGAGAGGGTGACAGCTGGATCACAGGCAGGTCCTGTGCTTTATGCTCAGGACAAAATTACAAGGGGGCAGATCAGCCCCATGTCACTGAGGAGGAGGCTGAGGCCCAGAGAAGGCAGGGGCTTGTCTCAGGATTCCATCAGCCCGGAACTCATTCCTCTGTGCCCCTGGGAGGCTGGGGAGGGGAAGCAGGGCCCCAGGGCCTTCCAAGATCTGTCCTGAGCTCAGACCTGGTCAGAGGGTGGCTTCCTGTGGGGAAATGCAGAGGTTAGTTAGCTGCCAAGTCACAGGGAACAACACACTAGACTCCCAGGTCACAGTGGACTGTGCCTCAGTTTACCTCCCTTTAAAATGGATTTAATGATATGTCTGCCTCGAGTGCAGACTTCAGAGGGTGCAGTGAGGGTTAATTACTGCCTGGCAGCTGCAGGCCCTGATGAAAGGTGCAGGAAGTGGGTCCCATTATCCAGGCAGATAATTACCCCCACAAGTGAGGGGGTAGGGGTCCTGGTCTGAGATGCCTCTGCTTCTGGTTTAACCCCAGGACAGTTCCTCCCCAGACTGGGGACAGGAAATAGGGGACTGACATGCCTTGAGCATCTCTGTTTGACCCCTGAACTGGCCTCAAGCTCCCAGGCCCTAGGTGACAGCAGGTACAGCGTGAGGGTGCAGAAGCCCCACAAGCCCAAATCACCATTCTGAGCCAAGCATGACCTGCAATCCCAGCTACTAGGGAGGCTGAGGCAGGAGGATCACAAGTTGAAGGCCAGCCTGGGCAACTGAGTGAGATCCTGTCTCAAAATTAAATTACAAATCCTGGCCCTACCCCTCATAAGCACTGGGGACTCTGATACTCCAGCTGTAAGACAAGGCCAGGGGCCTGGCCTGGCCCAGATGCAGGGCTATGTTGGTCCTCACTCAGTCACGGACACTGCTCTGACTGCTTCATCTCGCCAGCTGTGCCCCCGTGAAGCCACAAGTGACACAGCCAACCCCACTGCCAGCTGTCTTGGCCTCCGCTGCCTGAAGGAAAACGGTAAAGGAGGCCTTTTCTATAGAAAGAATAAATGATTTTTAGATCATCGTTGGGGACAGTTCTAAAGCCCAGGCACCCAGAGCCCTGAGTCTTGACTCACACTGTCCCCTACATACTTGATTTTTATAATATTTAAATTTTTATCTTGGGGCCTGGCAGGATGGCTCAGTGGTCTAAAGCACCTGCTTGGTCAAGCTTGGGCGGCTGCAGGGACCACGGTTCGATCCCCGGCACCACATGCTGCGCCAGCCCTGCTCTCAGGGCAGGCTGAGCCAGCCATAAAAATAGATGAACAGACAAACAAAAGTTCTGAAACAAGAAAAAAAAAAAATTAAATAAATAAATAAATTCTTTTAAAAATAAAATAAAATAAAATTTTATCTTAAAGAGTAAAAATAGCAGAAACAAAGATAGAAAAAGAGTAACAAGCAAGAATACATATAGTACAGAATTTCAAAACAAGAACACAAATTTAACAATGGCTGTATTACATATTTTCATCATTAAATCTGTTTAGATTAATAGATATAGCTTTGTAAGACTAGTCAAACAATTAAACAGTAACACTTTCAATAAACCTTAATTTTTTTAACTCTTCCAAATGCATTTTGTATTTAAGTCCCTCTTCTAAAAAGAACAATTCATAGGAGCTGAGGATGCAGAAAACACAAGGTCCTGAGCTTGATTCCTGGTACCCACCCCCCTACATTCTCTCTCTCTGTCTCTCTCTCTCTGTCTCTCTCTCTGTCTCTCTCTCTTTGTCTCTGTCTCTCTGTCTCTCTCTCTCTCTCCTCCAGCAGGCGGCACATGCCCATCTGACAGGTGGGCACACTGAAGCCAGGGGCACATATACGAAGCCTGTGAGTGAAAGACAGGAAAGATTCACACCAAGAAGCCCTGGGCTTTTCCATCTGATCGGACCCAAAGCCCTCTGGGTCTCCCCACCTTGGGACTTGAATCAGGGTCCAGAGTCCCTGCTGCAGGCTAGTCACAGGGCACCTGGCCCTCCCGGTAGCCTGGAGAGACACTCCACTGTGAGCAGCACCTCCCAGGTTTGGGCTCCCACACGGGAAGACGCAGCTGCCCCAAGACTCCTGTCAGCGGCGTCAGGAGACCACATCCAGCCCCCTCAACAGCGCTTCACAGGGCAGCCACTCTGCTGGGAGCCCCCTCCCAACTCAGGTGCCTGGCGACCTCTCCTGTTTCTCCAGGCACACCAGGAGAATACCCGGACCCCCTCTGTCACCCCAGCCCCAAGCTCTGTGTCCTTCCTTCAGAGCCTACGTCACTCACGAAAATGAACTCAGATTTCCAAGTAGAAGGAGAACGCAGGCTCCATGCAAAATGTTTTGTTTTGTTCAGTGCTGTGTTTTGTTCAGTCCCGGGGACCCAGTAGCATGTCTGGAAGGAACATGGAGCTTGATCAATGTTTACTGATGTAATGAAGATGTTTTTAAAGGACAACAGGAATTCTCATCACACTGGCGAGAGTCCCAGGAGAGACAGCACTGGAGGACTGGCCACTCTCCCCAGGGTCTTGCGTGTGATGTCAGGATCTTACGCATGACGTCAGACTGACCTTGTGCACCAGATACTTCCGGTGCTGAGCTCCGCACGCCATCGCCTCGTCCTCGCTGTGACCCGAGGAGCTCAGTCCCAGGACTACCCCACTTTCCAGATAAGGACACTGTGGCTTAGAGTTACAGTTAGGCACTATTCCAGGTCAGCAGCGTTTGGTGGCAGCCCTGCCTGATGTAGGGCCGCAGTGACCTGTGATCTGCACCGGGAGCCCCAGAGCCTGGGGCTTCGGGAAGCCACGCCCCCCAGACTCCTTGCAGCCCTTGGGAGAGGATGTGTCCTGCCCCACACCCGTGGCCAGTTGGCGGCCCAGAGGGACGGTCCCTAGCTACCCTGGAGCCCGTCGAGGGAGGCAGGCTTGGCGACCGTCCTGTGTGGGGACGCCAGGCAGCCGGGAGTTTCTCTCTCCGGACTTACTGTACGTGATTCAGCGCCAGCCCCAGTTGTGAAATCTGGGAATCTTGCGGCGGGCAAGGCCAGGCTCCGGGGATGGCTGTCTGGGAATGGGAGGTTGGGAAGGGGTTAAGGGGGGTGGAGGGGAGGAGTGGGGAGGCATCCGGCCAGGCGGGCGTTGAGCTGAGCGGGCACCACAAGGCCTGGACCAACCGCGGCCTGGCTCTGACGTCACAGCTGCGTCAGCCTGACCGGCCCAGCCCCCACTTCCTGCTCTCCCTGGACAGCACCCCTTTTTCCCACCCTGCCCCACTGTCCTCTCCCTGGGGATGGCAGTGCCGATTTCCCTGCTGGGAGGGAGGGAGGCAGGTGAACAGGGAGAGAGACGCAAACATTACTTTGCATACAGGAGGTGCTTAATAAATAGTAGCAGTGATGGTTGTGAGCCAAAACAATCCCAAGAGCAAGCCAGGCTGAGCACAAGGGAGCTAGAGAAGAGACAGAGGTCTGAGGAGGGAGCAGAGGAGGAGGGAGGGGAGGTTACCCCGCAGCACTGCCAAAATTTCCTAACACGTTCATAGCACTCATGTCACGATACTTCATTATAAAGGTACATTCTCCCACTGGGTGTGGTGTCACCCCTGTAATGGAAGCACTCAGGAGGCTGAAATTGAAGGGATCGCCTAGAGTTGGAAGACAGCCTGGGCTGCATAGCAAGACCCTGTCTCAAACAAATTAAACAAAACAGCAACAAAAAAACATGCAGTGGCCACAGTGACTGCCCTGAGGCCTGGAATTTTCTTCCTCACCTCATTCATTTATTAAGTTATATTAAACCAGAAGAGCATTTGCTTGACTGGAAGAGACACAAATATTTCATGGAACTGTTGGTTCAGGAATATAGCTCAGTGGCATACGTGCTTGCCCAGCAACTGCAAATTCGTGATCCCTGGTACCAAAAAAAAAAGACTTTATGGAACTATTGATAGATCGCTAAAAACCTGATGATTTTAAATGAAGTAAATTTGGCATTTATTTGAAAGCAACATCAGCATGCACTGAGCAGAGCCCAGACAGTCTGCTGACCGCGTGAGACTCGCGTCATCCTGACGACCAAGACCGCCGTGTGATTGCTCCACCTCACAGATGAGGAAGCTGAGGCATCAGCTGGCCTGGCACATCTGGTCAAAGCTATGCAGCAATGGTTCCCAGATGGATGGCCAGCAAAGACACAGGGGACTGCAGGGAGGTCCTCACCTGGTGACTTTATAGAGCAGAGATGTCCAAGAGGTGGCATGTGACCTACCCAAGGTCATGCAGCAGACACATGGAGGCTGCAGGCCCAGTCTCACCCCTGGACCTGCCATCAGTAGAGTCCAAGGCAGGATCTAGGGGGTGCGGTGTTCTGGCAGAGGGCATAGTGCCAGCAAGGATAGGCCACACGCAGCAGGTAGAGGAGGTATCTGAAGCTGGGCTGGGGCTCAAGGGAACAACCAGCACCCGGAATACCATGCTAAGCATCTTAGGATTTATCCAGTGGTGATGGGGAGCCACAAAGGCTTTACGGCACAAGAGAGATGAGGTCCCCAAACCAGAGCCAACTGTACCAGCATCTCCTCTCTATCCTCCCTGCTCCTAGCATGGCCATGCCCAGCCTAGCTGCACTCATGGCCAGAAGGAGCCCAAGAAAGCATCATCCAACCATGTGCCTCTGCTCAGAACCCTCCAGAGATCCCACCACCTGCAGAACAAAAGCCAAGACCTCAGAAGAGCACACTGAGGTCCTGCACCGTCACCTCGTGCTCCTGCCTCCCTCTCCCTCACTCGTTCTGCCCCCACCACGGCGGCCTCTCCAGGTGCACCTGCCATGGGGCCTCACTCCCCCGAGCACTGTCGCCCACCGTGGCTCCATCACTCACCTCTTGTAGGTCGTGGCTCATGACACCTGCCCACTGAGCCTGCCTCTGTCTGCCAGGTTCAAGCCCCTCTTCCTTTTCTGCCTTACTTCTTTGCATAGCACCAACCCATTTCATATGCAGCATATCTATCTTGTTTATTGACTGATTACTCTGGAAAAGGGTGGACTTCGTGGGGCTGAGACCTCCGACCCTCTAACACATACATATCCCCAGCACTGACTCACAGGAAGTACTCAACAAATATCCATTCAATCAATGGATTTCCTTTTCCTCAGAAAATTTTTCAAGGGCTTGTCTGGGTCTGGGCTTGTTCAGACCTTTCCTCTGGGATCCAGAGCAAGCATCCCCCGGGGTCGCCACCTCCCAAATGAGAAGCCAGCAAGGCTCTGGAACTTGTGTTTTTTGTCTCCTCTCCAGACTGCGCCTCTGGGGTGAGACATCACATCTGCTGCTTACAGGGATCTGCACAGGAGGCTGCCTGCTAGTGTCTGCTTAAGCCAGAGCTCAGAGAGGTTAGGCGCCTACCCCTGGGCACACAGTCGCTCTAGGTAAGAACGCAGGTCTTCCTGTTTTCCAGGTTGTTCTGACCATGCTGTTCTGCAACTTAACTCCCCTGACCCCTCTGCCAATACCACATCGGTCTTGACATTCCCTGTGTCTGGCCAGCCCCGCCCCCGGCCAGCTGGGCCCGACATCCCCAGCATGCCTTGGGGATGAGCCTTGGCTATGACAGTCCAGCTGACACATCTCGAGCAGATGTGCATCTGCCGCCTACGGGTGCTCTGCTGGCCCCAGCCACGCCTCGGCCGCCAGGGCAGAGAGGCCACCAGTGTCCCTAGGCCCAAGAGGGAACAGTCAGCAGGCCAGGGCTGGTCACAGAAAGAGACTGGCCCTGGTATAAAAGGAGTGTTGAAAGCAACAGACAGGGGCCCGGCGGGATGGCTCAGTGGTCTAAGGTGCCTGCTTGGGAAAGCTTGGGTGGCTTCAGGGACCACGGTTCGATCCCCGGCACCACATGCAGCCACCAGCCTTGCCCTCAGGGCAGGCTGAGCCAGCCATAAAAATGAATGAATAAACAAACAAAGGTTCTAAAACAAGAATAAAAATAATAAATAAAATAAAATTTAAAAAAGCAACAGACAGCAGCTACCACTTGGCCTAGCTTTGAGAGGTGAAAGGGATGGCAGAGTGCAGCATGCACGCCTCACGGAAGAGACAGCATGCATGCCTCACGGAAGAGACAGCTCTGTGGCCTTTGAGGAACCGCTGGCTCGTCTACCAGAGGCTTCTGCAGCACCCCCATGGTTCAGTGTTTGCTTTATCCATTTGAAATTCTCCTGTGTGGCCCAAGCAAAGCCCCAGGGGGCGTGGCCAGGGCCTGCAGTTCACCCCACAATTGGCTAGTGGGGAGCAAATCTGCCCCACTCCAGATTGGAACTGAAGGCAGGAGCAGAGGCGGGTGCTCTGAGGGGCAGTGGGGAAGTGGCTGTCTGTCATCTGGGCCCTCTCTGCATCCCACGGGATGAGCTTCTCACGCCAGCTCCAGCTGGACAGAGGGTAGAAGGGGTCTGGGTGGGACCAATGCCTTGGGTCCCACCCAGGCCACAGCTGCACAGGCTTTACCAGGACCCTGTGTCCTCTCTCCGGCCCCTGGGTAGGCTACACCGTGCTCCAAGCCACCTTTCCAAGCCACTTCTTCAGCACCACTTTCAGCCTCCACCACATCCCCTGGGAGCAATGTTCAGCTGCAAACTCCACAGCCCCGGGGGAAGCGCTGGACTGGAGCCCTCCCGAGGCCACAGAGGAAAACATTCAACCCTAGGCCACCCTTCTGCCAGCTCCAGGGCTGTCACCAGGCCTCAGCTACAGATGGGCTCCTTGCAGGGTTTGCTGAGTGAATATTTCTCTTGCTCCCTGATAACCATTTTCCGTAATTGCTCCCATCCAGTGTGCTGTCTCAACCTCTGGCCATGGGTCTGCATGCTTCCCAGATGTCTCCTCCTGGCCCCGGGCACCCTGCTAAATAGTGCCATTAAAGTGAAAGCACCTTCTGCCCAACGACTCCCTTGCCTCGGTTTCCCCTGTCACGGCAGGTCCATCATTGCCCAGAGCCAAGACACTGCCCTCCCTGCCTCCCCTCCACACTTCCAACACACTTGGCTACCAAGGCCTGGAAGTCACTAGATCCCGCTGCCTCCGGCCCCCCTCAGAGGCAGCCATCACCTTTCCATGTTGACCGCAGTTGCCTCCTTGCTGGGGTCCCTGCCTTGGCCCGGCCACCTGGTGACACTGTTTCCTGCAGCTGTCAGGAGCTCCCATCACCTCCACAGCCACCACTCTTCCTCTCTAGAACAGGGCATCCTTTGTCACCTCTGAGCCTTTGCACACCGCTGCTTCTGTCTGAGAGCTCTCCTCCCACTCAACGCTGCCGGTTACCCATCTGTGGCCCTCAGGACTCTGCCTGGGGGTTGTGGGGTTCCTAAGCCCTCCCTCCATCTGCTTTAGGCTCACCCTGAGGTCCTGCAGCCCCTCCACAACCATTGCATATTAGAAACCAGTTTTAAAAAAGCAATCTGGGGCCAGGCATAGTGGCACATGCCTGTATTCCCAGCACTTAGGAGGATGACGCAAGAGGATCACTTAAAGTTGGAGGCCAGCCTGGCCTGCAAAGGGAGCTCAAGACCAGCCTGACCTGAGCTGCATAGGGAGACCCTGTCCTGAAAAGATTAAATAAATAAATAAATAAATAGGAAATCTGTCTCATGGCAAGCTCTACCCACTTGTCACTAGGAGAGACAGCTTTCTTCCCCTGCAGTCTTCTCCCAGGAGAGCACAGGAGCTGCAAAAATGCTGTGAGTGCAGCTGTCTTCTGTGCCCTACGAAGCTCCGTCCCCGCCGCAGCCACACTTACCCACTGGGCCTGGGCTTCTCCCCAAGGCCAGGGCTCATGGGCTGAAAGAAACTCAATACCCTGGCAGGGGACTCCTCACCTAGGTCTGCAGGTGGCCCCTGGGCTCAATGACCACCCAGCCCCCATAAACTTGGTGACCGTATGCAGTTTCTTGAGAGATGATTCATAGCTTTCCTGGAACTTCTGAACTCTAAAATCTTGATATAACTGCTGCATCAAGGAGGGCGCAGAGCTCTTCCTCCCGTCCTGACCTCAATGCATGACATGCCATGCACGCACGCACGCGTCCTCCCGCCACCTACCCATAGACGCCTCCATCCACCTCTCACCCGCCTACCCATCTACCCATCCACCCGTCTAGTCATTGTTTCACCCATCCAGTCTCTCACTTGCCCACTGTCCCACTCCTGCGCCGCACCCACCCATCCATCGTCTCATCTGTCCCTCACTCATATGTTCATCCATCTATCCAGCCACTTCTTCCAGCATCCACAATCCACCCATCCATTTATTTATCCCTTTGTGTGTCTACACTTTTAGCTATATGTAAACACACCCTTGGTTTAATTTTTTAATTTATGTGTGCATTCTGTGCTTACATATTCATCCAACAATAACTCACAGTACTCGGGCTAGGTAGGGAGATAGCTCGAGGATCTAAGCACCTGCCTGGCAAGGACCCAGGTTGCGTCCCCAGTACTGCATGCTGTGATGGCCACCGAAACCACACTCGGTAGTGTACACCTGTAATCCACGTGCTGAGGAGGCTGAGACAGGAGAATCACTACAAGCTCAAGCTGCATAGTGAGACCTTATACCAAATAAATAAATTTTTAAAAAAAAAGAATATTCTAAAAAAATTCACAATACTCAGCCAGGGGATCACCTACGCCATCCATTCATGATTCCTCATCTGTCATTCACTGTCTTATTCAGCCAACCACCTCCCGTCAAGCTGTCTATTCATTTATTCGCTATTTTCTGTATTCACCCATTCACTAATTCAGTTGCTCATTTCAGTCACTGGCTCATCTATTCTTTCATTTCTCCTTCCCTTCCTCCCACCCACCCTCAGACAGCTCACACCCCATGTGCACAGGCAACCCCTTGGCCATCCGCTCATCCGCCAAAGCCATCACGGATCCTCTCACTCCAGACCCCTGCACCCTCCCATTCTATCCCTAGACCAGGACCCAGGGATAATGAATCACAGCGTGCCCCGCCCTGGAGAAGCTCACAGGCCGTGATGGGAACAGATACTTACTACCAAGATGACAAGGTCAAAGGGAGTTCCGGGCAGGTGCTTTCCCAGAAAGGCTTCCATCCTCCTGGTGGCTTCAAACAGGTTCTTTGGGGAAGTGGCACCCAAACTGGACTCACAAGGGCAGGGAGAGTGCATGTGGTCCCTTACATATCCCAGAGGATGACACCCCCTCACCCTGCCCAATCTACCCCCACCCCCTATGATGGATACATTCAGGACATGGGAGGCCAAGAAGACCTGCAGCAGGCACCATGGTTGTGAAGCCCGGGGTCCCAGCCTCACTGGAGCATTGGCCCTGCTTCTCCACAGCTCCTCTGTGAGCATCCTACCTTCACATCCCCCCCCCCCAGGGTATGCTGGCCAGGACCAAGCTCCCTGTGTCCACAAACAGGAAAGAAATCTCCCAAAACGATCTCTGCCCTCTCCTAATTTTTCCCCTGAGGTCAGATGGGGTGCACCACATGTGCCCAGGATCCAATTATTTCTCCCCAGAGCTGAGCACTGGGTGTAGCACACAGTAGGTGCATAATAAATATCAAAAATCTCACTGTTGCAGGAGTCACTCCTGAATGACCCCTGGCTCTGAGTCCCTCTGCCCCCGGGTGTCCCCCCCCCCCCCCCGTGTGACCTCAGCCAACAACACACCTCCCAGCTTCAGTTTTTCAACCTGGAAATGGGCCGTGTGATCCAATCAGCCCAGCTGGGTGCGGGCAACAGCATGTGCTCAGGCTGCGGCTGTGTCTCAGAAGCAGCTCCTTGATCCCCTGCCCTTTCCTACCCCAGATGGATGGGACTCCAGCCTGAGGCAAACACCTGGGGGCCCCCGGGTGTGCTGAGCCTTGGGGGCTGAGGCTGGTACCTGAGTAATTGTGGGTGCTTCTGCCCCACCTGATGGAGCATGAAGTGGAAATTCCCGGTAATATTTGCTAATTAAATGATTCCTCCCTTCTCCTCCTCCTCCTCTGTAGCCTCCCATTCTCCCTTACTCAGCTCCAAAAACTGCTCAAAGGAGTTGGACTGGTTTGGGGCAGGCTGGTCGGCCACTTCCCCTCCGGCCGCCCACCCGCCACCGGCTACCCGCCTGCTGAGCCTCTCCGTGGCTGGCTGGGGTGAGCCGGACCCATGTCCCACCGAGTCACATGGGCCACCCAGTCCTTCCTAGCTGCCTCTTCTGAACCTGCCTGACTCCTCTCTGCCCGCTTCTCCCTTCAAGAGCCCCACCTCATGCCTGTCCCGGTAGACCATGGGCATTTATTTGGCACCTCCTGTATGCCCCGCTTTGGGTGGTGCTGGGTTCAGAGAGATGCATAAGACAGCACCCCTGCCTCACAGGGCTTGTGGTGGGAGGGCTGTGGTGGTGACAGTGTGGTTGACTGATTTGAGTTGTGAAGGCCAGCAAAGAGTACGCTCAAGGTTCCACGGCAATCCCATTATAGAGAATGAAGTCCTGTGCTGTAGGCAGAGATGTTATTGCCTAGAGACAAAAGGGGTGGGCAGGGACACAGGGAAGGATACAGCACCCCTTTGGGGCTCTGGTGCGTTTGCCATCTTGGTGGTGCTGGCATCCTCATGAGGGCACATGCCAGTCAAAACGCTTGGGCATGAGAGCAGGACTGGTGCGGGTGCCTCCGGGGTCCCTGGCTGCAGCTGTCAACCATGAGGCAGCGGGAACAATGCCGCGGTGCAAAGGCAGGGAGAGGGGTCCAGAGGGGGGCAGGGAGGAGGCAGCTGCTGGACAAGGCTTGGAAGATGGAAGGAAAGGAGAGTGGTGTTAAAGGCCACGTGGCCTGAGATCAAATCCCTGACTGCTTTGGAGCTCACACAACTGTGTGGCTGTGGAGAAGGAGCTGGCACTCTCTGAAACTCAGTTTCCCCATCTGTAAAATGGGTCCCATAGAAGTTTTCACATCCCAAGCTGGTGGGAGGTGGGAGCCATGGAAAGCAAGTGACTCGCCGTCTGACAGTCACAGCCCTGCAAACACCTGAAGCAGAGGGCTGGGGGTCGGGGTTTCTCTGGTCACAGCAGAGGGCAGAGGATGCACTGGGCAGGCAGGATCTTAGGGCAGGTCTGCAGCAGCCTCCTGAGGACTGGGGAGCCCAGGAAGACTGGCCACAGGGACTTCACGGCTAAGGCTATCTTTTTAGGAAAGCCACTCTACTTATTAGTTCTTACTTTTAAAATTACAGATACACAGGCCTGATAGGATGGCTCAGTGGCTTAAAGTGCCTGCTTAGGAAAGCTTGGGTAGCTGCAGGGACTGCGGTTCAATCCCCAGCACCATATGCTGTGCCAGCCCTGCCATAAAAATAAATAAACAAAAGTTCTGAAACAAGAATAAAATAAAATAAAATAATCTTTTTTTTGTTTTTGTTTTTTGTTTTGTCTTTTTGAGACAGGGTCTCGCTATGCAGTTGAGGCTGGTCCTGAGCTCACTTTTGTAGCCCAGGCTGGTCTCGAACTCGCACCGATCCTTCTGCCTCAGCCTCCCGAGTGTTGGAATTATAGGCGTGAGCCACCACGCCCGGCTAATCTTTAAAAAAATAAAATAAAATAAAAATTACAGTTACAGCTACAGAAACTGAGGCCCGAGCAGAGGACTGGACAGAGGTCCTATGCAATCACAGGACTAGAAGGGAGTGGTCTCTCACCCACACAAAGCCCTCTGCACCTCCTCCTGCAGGCTGATGAGGGCTGTTGTCAGAATTGACTTGCACACCCCCAGTGACGGGGAACTCACTACCTGACTGTTGAGCATCTCTTCCTGTGAATGCCAGGAAGAGCGGCCGCCCAGCTGGACCCAGCTCTGCTCTCTGGCCGACCCCGACACCAACCGCTACTCTGGCCAGAGTCTTGCTGGGAGGAGCCAGTTTTAGACAAAGGAGGAAGTGCTGAGGAGACTTGCGGGCACTGTCATCAGCTCCTTGCCACGAGGCCCAGGGACATGCTGTTCTATCTCTGGGTGTCACAGAGGGCAGTGAGGTTGCTCCAATCTCCCCTGGCTCTGGGCAGCAGGCTGCACTCCCTGAGGTGCCTGCGGCTGCACCAGGGGTGCAGCACAGCAGCCCCACCCCCACTCTGTTTGGGGGCCAAGGTCGACTTGGGGGCAGGCGGGCCAGGCCCTGTCTGGGGATAAAGGCAGGCGCCCCAGGGCACAGCCGGCTTAATAACAGGCTCCAGGATTCAGGAGTTTGAACTCAGGCAAATGGGTTCAAACACAAATTGAGCGGCCCACGTCCCGTCTGCGCCTCCGACAGCCGCTGGTTCCCACAGCGCGGCCCCTGCGCCATCTGCATCCCTGCCCTGGCCTCCCACTCCCACTCTCACTCCCTCCTCCAACAGGGGCTCCATCTCAGCCCTGCCGAGCTGGGCCCACCTCAGGGCCTTTGCACCAGCATCCCTCTGGCCCAGAAGTCTTTCTCTCCAGATCTGGGTCTGGGGTCATCCTCCAGCCTCCCCACCAAGGCCACGCTCTCAGCATAGCCCTGCTGACCCCACTCCTGGTTCTGACTCTCTCTCTTCTGCCTTTCCTAGGATATTTGGGTTCTTATTCCTATTTTTCTATCTATCTCCTTCAGGATTTGGAATGCTTTAGTTTTACACTTTATTTTTAATTGACCTCACCGTCCACAGGTACACAGCACAGTGTGATATCTCAGTCTGCATATTTGACAAGCAAGGATAAGGTCACCATCATTGGCACATCTGTCACCTCAAACATTCATCTTTTCTCCGTGGGTGCGGGGAACATGCAAAGCCCTCTCCTGGCTATTTTGAAATGCACGGTGAAGCACCGTCCAGAGTACTGCACGTGGGGCTCCATGAAAACGGCAAAACTGAGGGCTGGCCCAACCTAACTTCGATGTCCCCAGGCCCAATGGGCACAACCTATTCCCACCCCTCAGTGTGGACAGGGCCAGGGTGAGCTACTCGGGGGAGGGGGGCCCCCTACACCTCATCTGTGCAGACCTCTCACCTCCGTGCCACCCCGACCTGCACACCTGCACACCCCTCGGCCCCCTCCCACCCCCGCCTGGTCCCTGGCTTTCCTCCTTTCACCAGGTGCCAGCTGGCCATGTGCCCATCCCTCTCCTCTTGCCCGCCCGCCCTGGGCACAGACTCACAAAGGATGAGGAAGGGCCTGGGGTGGGCTGGCCGGGCGCCATGTGAACGCGGCCCCTGGGGCCCTCAGCTCCCCACACTGCACTGCCAGACACCTGTGTAATGAGTGTCATTACTGGGGACCTACTGGGCAGGCCCCAGCTCGCCCCAACCACCCAGGCTGCAGAGGATGCTGGGATGGGGCAGGGGTGGGGGTAGGGGTCCTGGAGATGCCTCTGCCAGCCCCGACCCCAAAGCTCAGCAGACCCAATGTCCTCCTGTCTTCCAAGCAGTCTCCAAACCTCAGGCCCATGAGGCCTCCCAGCAGGAGGCCAAGAGGAGTTGCACTTACTGAGCACCTACTATGTGTCCATGGTGCTCAGAGCTGGCTGCTGTGCCTCTGTTGTACGGCAAGTGCTCGCCCCATGCACACCTTTACTTACTGTCCACCTTCCTCCATCTGAGCATAACTGGGCACCTTCTGTGTCCCCAGCTTGGCGCTAACTGTATTTTATACAGGAACTAATTTGCCCATCTGACAACTCGGAGATAATCGCAATGGGCTCCTGTCACAGATGAGGCTCAGGAAAGTACAGCAGCTCACCAAAGTCTCAGACAAGAAGTGAAGAGCCAGAAGCGGACTCAGGCCACCAGGGCAAGATGCTTGTCACCACCATGTCCCCACCACTGGGTCCAGCGCTTGGCACCCAGGAGGTGCTCAAACCATACAGAATGAATGAATTCATGGACGAATGCAAGAGCAAAGGGTCTCTCTCAGTCGTGGCGCCCTCTTTCCATGTGCTGTTGACAGAAGGGGACACCAAAGCTCCCAGAGGCAAAGACCTGGGCTGAGTCACACGGTGAAGATGTCCCAGGACTGGGACAGGTGCCAGGCTCACGCCCCTCTGTCATCCTGCCCACGTGCCAGGCCCCTCTCCTGACTGTCCTCACGGGACTGTGGGTCCCATGAAGACAACACGAGCCTGGGTTGGCCTCAGGCTGGCCTGGGTCCTCCTAGGACCCCTGCTGCCTTGCCCAAGTCACAGCTCTGAAGCCACACCACGAGCTTGGGCCCATTCTGCTGACCCACAGCTGTCTTCTTGCTTCCTGATTCTCGGGGGAGTTAGCTGAGCCGGGACCCAGCATGTCCATCTGGTCCCTACACTGTCCCCAACCCTCTGCATGACCTCATCCAGAGCCTCAGCCCTTCCACCAAATGGGCACAAAATCTGGACATAGATATGGATGAAGGTCTTCTGGTGTCCTAATTAGGTCACGTAGGTCCCCTCCTTGGTCGTCGTCTCACAGGTGCACTTGACTGGGCCCAGAGCCCTCAGGCCACGCCGGCAGCATCTCCGGTCTCTTTCTCATCCTCCTCCTGCCACCGACCTCCTTGCTACTTGTCCCTGTATGCATGCCCTTGGTGCAGTTGCCACGACTGTCTGCACATTTGCCTACCCACAGCTGTGTCCTCCAGCAGAAAGGGGGCAGAGGTTTTGCCAGTGGCTGGTTTCTCTGGGTCTGGTATCCAGCAGGTGCTCAAGCAGTGCTGGTGGACAAGAAGAGCTGCCCGCCCCAAGCTGGGGGCTGGGAACCCGGAGGCCTCACTTGTGCCAACAAGGCACCCCTCAGAACCCCAGAGCCTGTCTGGTTCCCAGACTCATAAAAACCACCACCTGCGCTTTGCCCTGGGGCTGTAGAGGATGCTGGGGATGGGGGCAGTGGGACCAAAACAGAGCCCACCATTCTGAGGACAGCTGGACCAAAGAGCATGCCAGCGGTGGTGAGCGGTCACAGCTCACCAGGGTCTAGGTGGGAAAACTGAGGCACAGTGCAGCGGCCACTAGACCAGGCTCTGCAGCCTGAGGAAGGAGGTGTCAGGCTTTGAACTGCTGACATTCAGCTGTCATGGACAGCTTTGGCATGGTGCCGAGTGCTGTCTTAGCTGCCCAGTACCTCGGGTGGCCTTCACAGCCTCTGTGACTCAGTTTCCCCCGCCACAAGGCAACTCAGAGATGTGATGCCAGCCCTGCCAGAGGGGAGCCATGTGGGGTCCATCACCTGCCTGGGTTCCCTCTGCCCCTGCGCACCCCACACCCTCAGGAGAAGGTGTTCCTGCCTCTCCACCTTAGCTGCCCCTCTGCCACAAGGGTCAAACTGTCTCCGCCGTGAGCTGGCCCAGTGGAAGGTGCACTTTGCCAGGGCGCCGTCCACGGGGAGCACACCACGAGCCCACAGGACCTCTCTGTGCTGTGTGGTCACCCAGGGCAACTCGATCATCCCAAGGTCACAGAGCAAAGGTCCACCAGGGTCCTGGGTGGCCCTGGCAAGATGGGAACGCATGGGGAGGGGGGGCAACACAGAGCGGCTGGGATAGGAGCTGCTGGAGGCCAGGGTGACTCACCAGCTGGTCTCACTGGGGGCTGGGCTGCAGCCCCCCACGCACCCCTCTGGGCTCTGCCTTGTGCCCAAAAGTGCTGTGTCATGCTCTGTCATGTGGCTCCGGGTCATTAATACCAGAGTTCTGGGAAGCTCAGGCTGAGTTCCCGGAAGGGGTCAGCCAGTTCAGTAAACAGATTGGCTGGTTCGACAGCACAGCTGAGCCAAGCAGGCGGGCCTGCTGCTCAGGAAACAGGAGAGGGGCTGGCATCCATGGGGGGAGAGGGACTGCCCCTAGCCCTGTTTGGGGCTGGCATTTTGCAGGGCATCATGGCCCTAGCTTGGTACACAGAAAGGAAAACCAAAGTTCAGAGAGGGCAAGGTGCTTGCCAAAAGTCACACAGCAGTTCCAGGGTTCAAATCTTAAATTCTGGTCTCCTGGTCTGCTTCCTGGGCAGGAAGTCCTAATTCACTCCCTTCCCACACTCATTCCTGACTTAGACCCTGTGGCCAGAGAGTATGTTGAGAGGAGACAGAGGTGGAAGGATACTGTCCACCTGCAAGTGTGGTCTTAGCTGATAGCACTTCTTAAGCACCTACTATGCGCAAGGTACTGCCTTAAGTGCCCTTTGTGAATTCACACTTCCAGTGTGCAGCCCCTCTCATCCAAAGAGTCAGAGCCGTCGTTCTAAGGTGCCTACAAAATGCCAGACACTGAGCCTCTACAGCATGCCCTCCTGTGAGCCTCACACAGACCCGGTCAGGTGGGCCTGTCCCAGCCATGGCAGCAGAGGAAGCTGAAGCCAGGGAGGACATTCGGCTGGAGCAGGGAGTGCAAACCTTGACTTGGCTGTTTCTCACCATGAGACCCAAAAGCAACTTCCCCTCTCTGAGCCTCAGTTTCCCGGTCTGATCAATGGGGTTTCTGGTATATCACAGGCAGCCAGCATAGATGGGAGCACTGGGCACTCCCATGCAGAAAAGATTCAGGCGTGCTCTGAGTTCGAGTTCTGTTGCGTGGCTTGCTGGTTGTGTGGCCTCGGACATCCTGCCTAAACTCTGTGCCCTGTAGGGCAGCACATTAGCACCTCCCACATGCAGCTGGCAAGGTCAATGAGCTGGCCAGGCAGGGCCAGGGTGGTGTAGGCCCTAGATACGGTGATTGTCGCTGTAGTTCACCCAGCATGGTGCCCCTGAGAGGACTGGCATCTTATCCTCTCTTGCTCCTCTGCGATTAATACAGGGCCAGCCCACCAGCTCCTAAAGGGTCCATCCCAGGAGCACTTGTCCAAGTGCCCCCTCCCACTGTCCCATTGGTCACCAAGCTCAGTGTGGCCACTCATCCCCCTGGCTGCATGGGGACTCTGCAGCACCCGCCTCTCTCCCCAGGGCCACAGCTCTGCTGTCTCCCTCTCTCTCAGGTACTGGCCCACCATGCCCTGTCCCTCGCTGCTCCCACCCACCTGCCACTTCCTCCAGTCCTCGGAGCACCTCCCGAGCCCCTCAGCTTGTGGCCCTGCTCATCCATGCCAGCTATCTCTGCACACAATGTCTCCAAGCTTGTTGGCCGTGAGGGGCAAACTCCACACAAGGATTTGGGGAGAAATTGTTTCTCGAGTAGCCTCTAAATACTTAACAAAACCTGTGAGGTTAAACTTAATCAATCTTTTATGCACTCAACCCTCACAATCAGTATGGAATTTCTCAGTTAGTATTTAGGCAAACTTCTGTGTTGCTGGAAAGCAATCTGCAGGCGAGGGGCAAACATTCCCTGGAGTACACCAGGCTCTCCGGGAAGCCCAAGGCAGTGGGAAAGTGAGGGAGCTGCTGACCATTTCAGAAGTGAGAGGGTGTTCATCCAGCCTGTATGAACCTCTTCCTCCTCCTCCTGCGCAGGTGTCACCTGAACGCCCTCCTCCCAGTTCCTTCCCTCTGTCCCTCTGACGTTCCAAGCTCCTCACACCGAAACATGCTCCTCCGCCCCTAGTGCCCTGGCCTGTCCTCAAGCTGGGACACTTGGCAAAGCCAACTACAGGCACCACCTCCACCTCACTGCCCTGCCTGGCTCCCCCAGGGATGCCAGCCCAGAGCGGCTGACGGGTACAGCATTCTCAAATGCATGGCCCTTGTCCTGACCTATGCGCATTTGTGCCCTAACATTTTCTTAACATTTAAACATCACTAGCTGGGCGTGGCGGTACATGCCTGCAGTCCCAGCACTCTGGAGGCCGAGGCAGGAGGACTGAAGTGACTTTAAGGCCAGCCAAGGCTACCTAGGGAGCTTGAGGACAGCCTAAATTATACAGCAAGACTCTGGCTCAACAAACAAAAAACCCCTAGGTTTCATGTCAGGCAACACTCAGGAGGACAGACTGAGGTGAGAGAGTCAGAAGTTTGAGTCCAGCCTGGGCACCTTAGAGACCTGGCCTGACCCTGCCTCCAAATCAAAATTTGTAGGAAAGCCTAGGATGTAGCTTAGTGCAAAGGCCCTGGGGTCAATCCCCAGTATCATAAACCAGAAGTAGGCTTCTGGTAATGATCCAGCTAATAAGCCCTCATGAAAAAACCTTCTCCCTGGGGTCCTCATCCCCTGCCATTCTTCACTGCCCGAGTGATGCCCCTTGTGGCACTGTCTGCAGATAGTCTTTGGTTATCACTGCAGGGCAGGGCTGGGGCCAGCGCCCCACACTGCAGGGCGCAGCTGTCGTAGAGAAGGACTGGGCCCAGAGTCACCAATGCTGAGGCTGAGAGCTGGGCTGACCATCAGCTCACACCACCTTGCCCACACTGGTCACAGGTTCCAACTCCTCAAGGAAGGCCGCATTCCTCCTGCTGCCTCCCCCAGGCCCAGGTCTGGCCTGTGGCAACCCAGCTGGCTTGGCCGACCTCCTCTGCCCCAGCTATCCCCAGCTCCCTCAGCCAAATCCTTCCCGCTCTCTGTTCCCAGCAGTGCAGCTTTTCCTTACCCCAGGGCCTTTGCATCGGCTGCTCCCTGAGCCTGGAACAGACTGCCCCCAATATCTGCTTCCCTCAGGCTCAGGTCCTTGCAGGACCTCACAGGCTGCAGAGCCTCCAGGAACCTAGTCCACCCTGGGCCCTATTGGATACCTCCTGGTTATTTCCTCCCTTGCTGGGCCATCAGAACATCAGTGCCACTTGGGAGGGGCATAGGTGCACCAAGCGCTCGAGAAATCCTCAGGCAGGCAAAGAGTACATGGCTTGGCCTACCAGGCTGCCTGGGCATTCGGATCTTAGCATGGTGGGGCTCAGTCCCTGAGAGCCAGGAGGGGGACCATGAAAAGCACCCATGGCCTGAAGCAGCACAAAGCATGGCCCAAGGAACTCACACCTGAGAGAAAGAGCAGGAAGCAAGAGAGCAGGAGCCTTGGCTGGGCAAGAAGCAGCAGAGGTGGAGGCCAGGAGGCGCCAGAGGACCCGGCTCTCAGCAGGGCCCAGTCTCAGGGCTGCCTGGTGCTGGAGATGCCCTGACCCTGGAGGCTAGCACCCCACTACGTCCTCACAGAGGTCACAGACTGCCTGAGACCCTGAGAGTAGGGAAGCTTCTGGAGGCCTTGGGCTGCGGCTCAGACAACAAAGGTGAACGGTCTGGCTCAGGAAAGAGCCGCATGAAGTGAATTACTCAGCAAGAACTGAGCGCAAAACTCAAGAATAAAGAATGACCTTAGAGACTCATCTAGGACGTCGTCTTGCACAGTAGGGACGGGACGATTGTGAAAATAAATTGGTTTTCTCTTCGACTGAACATAATTGTCACATAATTGCCATGATGCACACAAACTCTCAGAATGGACACAGTGAAGCAAGCGTGGATATATTTAAATTTGTTTTTGACAAAATCTCGTGGCAAGCACAATGCAACGTCCTTTTCGCATTGTGTTTGACCTCCCTGGCATAATTACGGAGACATTTCTGCAAATGATTCAGTCAGCAGTCTGACCGCTGCCCCCAGACCCAGTCTACTACAGCGCAGCCACAGCAAAAGGAGCCACGCTGCAGCCCCACCCATGACCGACTCCCGAGCAATCCCCTCCCCAACATTTCTAACTTCTGATTCATAAATCTGGCATGGAGACCTGTGATTGGTGGACCCTGGTCACGTGGCCACAGGCAAGCTTCCCAGAGTAACTCTGGGCTCCTGCCTCCCCCCCCCATTCCTACCCATGACCCCTCAAAGGCCACATGGTTCCTGCGGACCATTCCAAGGCCGAAGAGGATTCAATCCTACACCTTTGGGTTTTAAAAGTCTGAAGAATCACCATGTCCCATTTTAGAAACAAATTAGCAAAGCAGGCAAAAATTGTTATGACTTTTAACAGGGAAGAGGCTCATTGCCTATTATAAAAGTGATTGGGTATAAACAAACACTCCATGGAAACAAAAGCAAACCAGGTACCAGAAATGCAGGAGACAAAGCTGATGTCAGTCCCCATACACTCAGAGTCAATGGAAAAAATCGCTGAAATGTTGATCTCCTAACGTGGTGACCATGGGGGCAATAGGGAGGCAGGAGAAACTGGTGCCCAAGAACCCAAGCACCACTGAGGTGGAAGAAGACAGAGCTCCAGGCTGAGCTTAGGACCCAGGTGTGGAGGGAGGAGCCAGGCAGCTGGAGGGCAGGCAAGCCCAGCTCTTCCAGAACCTACAGAACCAGAAGGGGCTCAAGGGGCTACACAAAACCACAGAGTTGGATTTTGTTTATTTGTTTTTAATTTGATTTCTTGGCCAGCATTGACACGTCAGAACTTTTTTGCGCATGACCTCAGACTCTGGCTGCTCTTAAGAAATGGAAAGATTTGGGCCCTGAGCCAGTTGAGAAGGGACCATCCCAGAGATGGGCTTGCTCTCTGCGGCTCACCCAAGACCCCTCCAGCCACCTCGCCTGTCACAGCCCTGCTGGCCCGAGGTGTCTCAGCTCTTGGGGATACTGGAGAACAGGGCTCTCTGCCCTCCAGCAGCGAGGAAGACATCGGGGAACTCGGCCCTGGCCCCTCCCCCAGAAAGGCCACCGCATCTCCAGGAGCCAAGGACCCTTGGCCCCCACCCCCGAGGAGTGAGCGGGAGGCCAGGTCAGTGAAGGCCCCGTCCTGTTTAGGTTTTGTGGTCTTGTGAGTAACCGAGTGGAAAAAAACAGGCTTGAAAAGATAACAATTACAACGAAATTAAATCAAATCAGGCCCGTGACTCATTTATGGAGCCGTAAAAACAGAAAACAAAAACAAGCTGGTTCTGGAGAAGTGAAGCCAGGATGCAGAGAGAGACGTCATGAAGGAAAATGAGGGCAGCAGGAGGTCCCCAGGGATGGGAGCATCATGCGGGAGGCAGCCCTGGAGGAGAAGCCGGAACCAGGTCCCAGAGCCACAGGGCTGGCCCCAGGCAGGGCAAGGGATGCCCAGCACCAGCAGGATGGGGCTCTTGTCCTCCCAAATGTCTCCACATTTGGGAGCATCCGCAGGCCATTCTACAGAGGAGGAAACTGAGGCTTGGGGGAGCCCAGAGAAGGACACAGCCACACGTCCAACTCCAAAGCCGATGTTAAAGCTCAATCTTGTCACCCAGAAAGCAGTACCCGGAGCCCCAGCCCTGTTCTAAAAAAAGGGGGGGGGAGGCCAGAGCCCTAAATGCTGGTCTGAACTTTTTAGTGGCCCATAAGACCAGAAATCAGACATTCTGCCCCCTCCCGGGTCTCGTGGTCCCTGTCTGTGAGGTAATGGGGTCACATCAGCCAATGTCTTCCTCAGGAAGGCTGCAGGAGCCCCGTGGGCCAGGCCCAGGGGAGCTGCCAAGCACTCTGCAGCTTCCAGAAGCTTCTGCCAAGACAGATGAGGAGCCCGAGGCAGGGCCTGGGGGAGCTGCCCTGCAGGCCTGGGATGGAGCACGGTCATCCTGACCCCAGAATGAGTCTGCGCAGGAGCTGGGAGCAGAGAGGCGAGGGCACTGGCTGGTGAGGTCCGACTTGAGGGGGCTGGGCTAACGGGCACTAGGAAGTGGCTGGCAGCAACAGCGCCAGTGCCTGGAGGCAGGGGGCAGGGCACGTTCGTTGTTGTCCCAGCACTCAAGAGGCAGAGGCAGGAGGTTCACAAATCCAGCCTGGGCAGCTGTGTGACTTAGTGAGACCCTGCCTCACAATGTGAAGAAAAACAGAGTTAAAAAGGGACTGAAGGGCCGACCAGATAACTCAGCCAACTAAAGCACCTGTGTGGGCAGAGCACAGCGGATGGAGTTTTGATCCCTGGTGTGCCATATCAGCCCCTGAGACTGGGCGTGGTGGCACGTGCTTGTAATCCCAGTGCTTGGGAGGCTGAAGACCAGAGGATCACTATGAGTCTGATCTACATAGTGAGGCCTGTAGACCCTGCGCTAAATACATAAAAGGAGGGGACCGAGGACAGGCTCTGGGTTCAGGCCCCCGCACCAAATAAAGTAACACAAATACACTAGGTGAGAGTCAAGTCCACGCTAAGTGCAGGACCTGGTACCAGGCAATTCTTGTTCGTTCATTCTTGCGCTCTCACTGGGGGCTCTTTCTGCAGCACCTTCTTGAGCCAGGGGCTTTGTTGCAGGCAGTAGACACAGCCGTGACAGAGACAGAACTGGAACTTCCTCCATTCTGGAAGGATCAACAGTAAATAAGGAAAACCACAGTACACCAGGCACCAGCTCAGCAAGGAGCGGATGTAGAGGCCATGGCCTCCCTGGCCGTGGCATTGGGCAGAGCCCCAGAAGAGGTACAAGAGCAAGCCGGCCTCAGCCAAGAACACTGGGCAGAGGGAACGCGCATGCAAAGGCCCTGGGGTGGGAAGCACCGGGCCATTTTGAGGAAGAGCCAGAGGGCTGATATTGCAGGGATGGGGCACATCCTCCCAAGGGCCAGCGGGCCAGGAGCTATCGTGATCTCCTCTTTCCGAAGAGGAAATTGAGGCTCAGAGAGGGGAAGTGACTTGCCCAGAGTAACACAGCCAGGAAGTGGCAGCATCAGGAGCAGAATGCAAGTCAGGCTGAGCAGGGGCGTGTCTCCGCTGACTGAGGCCTGGTGGTGTGACCAGGCTGCATGGTCCAAGGGTGGCTCCAGAGCGTGTCACCACCTCAGGAGAAGCTGTAGGTGGTGGATTGTGCAACCCAGTGCCCTGCAGGGAGCCAAGCCTGAGCAGAGGCTGCGCTGGAGCCTGACCCGACCCTGGCCCACCCCAGGCTGAGCCCTGCCCCTCACCCTGCCTCCAGGCCTAGGGTCACCAGTGGACGCTCACTCACACTGCGTTGTCAGTGGTTGCTAGGACTGAGCTTGTGCCCATCCCTGGGTCTCCAAGCCGGGCCATGGAAGAAGCACTTGAGCAGTGGCCTTGGCTTCCTCAGCAGTCAAAGAGTAGATGCCCCTGGGTGGTGTCCAACAGCCGCCGCAGCAGAGAGAAGCATGGCCACCCGGGGTCACACAGCCAGCCAGTGACCCGGACAAGGCCACCCAGCACCCCTCTCCCTTCCTGTACCTTCCTCCCACTCTTGGCATATGCTGCCCACACTCCTGGAAGGCTTTCCCTCTGCCACCTCCTCCATCTGTGAGGGAAATAATACAAGGTCAGGAGCAATGAGAGGTCGGAGGGAAAGACCCAACCGAGGCAGAGAAAGCTGTGAGGGCTGCCGTGGAGCAGAGACCCGAGGAGGCAGGGAGAGGCCGTGGGACGCACAGTGGCTGATGCTCTGTGCCAAGGGCACAGCACGCGTGCAAATACCTTGTGGTGCAAAGGCCGGGCCTGTGGAGGAGTAGCAAGAAGTCCTCGGAGCTGGAGAGTGAGGAGCCACGGTCATCACAGAGGGGGAGGTTTTGCTGGGAAGTGGACCCCACGGGGCCTCATGGGCCCAGGAGGACTTGGGCTTCTGCTGAGAGGGATGGCACCCTGGGGAGGGTCTCAGCACCAGGGGACAGGTCCTGACTTGCTCTCTGAGCATCCCTCTGTGGAGAACAGGCTCCGAGGCAGCAGAGCGAGGAGGTGGCTGCCAGTGTCTGGACTGGGATACCAGTGGCTGGGCCCAGGCTGGTGCCCTGGAGGTGGGAGACACTGATGCCGGGGGTATATGGAAGGTGCGGTTTGAGGTGCAATCAGGCAAGGGAAGTGGAAGAACAGAGTCAGGGTGACTCCAGGGTTGGAGGAGACTCGGGAGGTCTGGGAGGGAAGCTGTGGGCCCTGGAGTTGCTGAGTTTGAGGTCCCTCTGGGTCACCCTGGGGTTCCAGGGAGAAGGGTCTACCACTAGAGGAGGTTGGATGGTGTCCTTGGCCTTTGCCCTGGCACCAGGCCTGCCTTGAGAGAGCCCGAGGGTGTCCGGCGGGGACCCTGGAGTGAGCCTGTGAGCACACTCGGCCCTCCCGGACCTGTTGCTTCCCCCTGAACCCTGAGGGCAGCAGCTGCACAGTCCCAGAGGGCCCAGTGCCCGGTAGGCTAGAGGAAACTGGTGCAGTTCCATCCGGGGAATCAGGCGCCAGGGGGTATAGGGGAAGGTGGGCCTCTAGGCTGCCTCCTCCAGGCAGCGGGCACTTATCTGTAAGCTCAGGGCAGACTGGAGCCCAAGGCCTACAGGAGGGGCCTGGGCATAGAGACAAGCCCCTCTGTCACCCAGAGGCCAAGCATCCAGTGCCCCAGGGCTGAGATGGGGACAGGTTGGGATTGGAACTCAGGTCTTGTGAGACCAGATGCGGAGCTCTCTGAACTGCTGGGCTCCAAGACTGTCTCAGAAGTGTGGCCACAAGACCAGGACCCAGAGGCCAACACCGGCACTGGTCACAGGTCAGCATCCCCTGGAGCCAGCCCCATGCCTGCAGTCTACACCTGTGCCTCTGGCTGCAAGCCAAGTAGACAGGGAGCAAGACACAGGACAGACACATGGGGCAGGAGCTGCAGACAGAAAGAGCCAGATACAGAGAAATGGGAAGAGTCTTATGAAGGGGCTAAGCCGCCTCCCCTCCTGCTCTGGACCTGGGCCCTCCTCACCTGCATCTCCAAGCTCAGAAGCGACACCCTGGTCCCTCTGTCCTGAGTTATATTCCCAGCTCAGAAGCGAACACCATGTGACATCACAAGGCCTCAGTCTCCCCAGCTAGGCAGCTTCCCGGGGATGAGGCAGAGCAGGACCTTCTCCCTAGGTCCACCTCCCTGAGGAGCAGCCATTCACCATCTGTTCACTTAGCGAGCGCTCATTGAGTGCCTACTGGATGCCAGGTACTGCGCCAGGGAGGCAGCCGTGGGCAGGGAAGACAGAAGCCCTGGTTCTAGGAGAAGGAGGGCACACAGACCACCCACCTCCCCCCAGGTTGCACAGGCAGGTGAGGGGATATGAATGAGACCAGAGAGCTGAGTGACCCTCCCAAGGTCACACAACAAAAGGGACAGAGGCAGTGCGCACAGATGGCCGAGTCCCTGACCCTCCAGGAGACCCCGGCAGGGCTCAGGACGGAGACCTCAGGTGGTGAATGGGGCTGTGCCACAGCCTCAGCAGACAACAGGTTAAGGTCCTAGGGCCCCAGATAGAGTGACAGCCACACCCAGGCTCAGGGCTGGCCCACACGGCCTGCTGGGAACACACAGTCCTGGGGCCAGGAGGCTCAAAATAACAATCCCAGGACCTGGGTCGGAGCCTGGAATGCCCCGGGCAGGCATCAGCCTCCAGGGAGGCCTGGTCCCAGATTGGCGTAGACACTGCTACGGGTCCACTCATCACGGCCATGATCTCGGAGGACACCAGGTCCAGCACTGGACCAACTCAGGCTCCTCGCCCAGTTTAATCTCAGACTAGATGTGTGGCCAGTCACATCCACGTCCTTATCTGCCGTCCACTAACAGAATCACTCATTCAGTCATTCGACAAACATTTTCTGAGAATGAACTCTATGCCAAGCACTGGGGACACATCAGAGAACTCAACAGACAAAAACTCCAGAGTAGGAATAATAGAACAACCGTACAGTAGGTCTAGCGGATGAGCACCCAGGGAAAAATCAGGCAGAGAAGGAAACACTGTGCTCTGGGCCAGGGATAGGGGGCAGGAAATAACTTCAACAGGGGGTTCTACAGGGAGAGACCCCCAGAGCACCCAAGGAAGAGTGCTCCTGGCAGTGGGAGCAGCCAGTGCAAAGACCCTGGGGCAGCACGCGCAAGCTATTTCAGGAACAAGGAGACGAGAGGGGATGGAGGGTGTGTAAGGATGAACAGAGTCTCTGGGAGGCCAGGGAGAGCTTGGCCACTTTTTCTCAGAGTGGGATTCCTGGGAAGCCCTCAGCAGAGGAAGATAGAGCCAGCATCAGTGCTAAAGAACCCCCTTAGATGCCCACAGAGGGGAATTCTGCAGTGGACCAGGGCTCAGGCACCCACAGGGATGTGGTGGCAGAGGCCTGAGAAGTGCTGGGAGGCTGGGTCTGATGCACGTTGGCTGCTGGGACCCACAGAGGCACAAGCAGGAGGCGAGGCCAGTGATGAGGGCAGAGGCACTACCATCTCTGTGCCTTGAAGAGCTGGGCAGGAAGCAGTGGTCAGGAGACAGCCTGGAGCCCGCAGGCCCCACCCCACTGCATGGCATGCAGGTCCCGGCAGCCGCAGGCAGGGACAGCGCCCGCCCGGGAATGTCAGCCTCCAGGCCCGGCTGGATGGCGCCGAGGCCCCGGCAGGGTGGGTGTAGCCTGGCCACTGCCCTGCCCACACGCGGAATCTCTGCGGCCCAGTGAACAGGGTAAGTGGCCGTTACAGCCCTACCCAGAGGCCGAGGACCCCCTGCCTGCCCGCCCTGGCTGAGCACGTTCTGACCCCTCCAGTGGCTGCTCACACCCCACCCAGGGGGATCTCCTTCAGCCACCTCACCCCCACACCCAAGACCAGACTGGCCAGGCCCCTCTCTCGCCCCTGGACAGCCCCTGCTCGGACATGGGGCGAGTCGACGATGAAGCCGTAGAACCGAGAGCCCAAGACCCAGGAGCTCCTGGCCCCGAGTCCCCTGCATGCAAAGTCCCCTCTGCATCCGCTCACTCAAGCCTTCCTGAATCACTAGTGTTTACTGGGCACCTACTCTAGTCAGGCCCCGAGCTGGGGGCCGGGTGAACAGCAGTGAACAAAACAGGCCAAACCCCCACCTGGCAACGGTGACATTTCCCTGGCAGGAGGCCACCCATAACAGGATAAACAAGCGGGGTAATTTCTAGGGTGAGTGATAGGTTCTAGGAAGAAAATGAGACAACATGACGGATGTTGGGGGCAGCCGAAGAGCAAACAAGGAGCACCCCAGGAGACCCGCAGCAGGGCACATGCAAAAGGCCTGGGGCTGCAGCTCAGCCTGTGCATTGTGGCACAGGGCTGAGGTCACCATGGCTGCAGCGGTGTGGGGAAGAGAGAGCACAGTGGCAGCAGAAAGATGCAGGCACCCAGGGACAAGGTGCAGATCCTTGCGGAGCCTCAGAGCTTCTGTG
>PVJA010013520.1:31088-49476 GCA_004027025.1 Myocastor coypus
CATGAGGAGGACAGATGGAGAATATTCCGTCTGGGGAGGATGGCACAGCTGTGCAGATGGCCCCAGGATGCTGGCAGAGCCGCCTGGCGGGCCAAGCTGTACAGTCAGAGGGGAAGCCTGACTGTGGGGCACGGACTACTCCTCACATGAGTAAAAGAAGGGTTCCTGTTCCCACACCTGACTCAAGCTCAGAGTCGATGCAAGGCTCCCTGAGGCCAGGGCTGGCAGTTGGGCTTGAGGAATGAGAAGTGCCGTGACCAGCCTCACCCCAGAGCCAGGGGGCATAGGCCCTCAGCCCTGGCACCCGGTGCTCCCCACTAAGGCCTTGGGCTCAGCAGAAGCAGGGAAGGAGCGTGAGGCTCCCTGCATCTTCCCCACCCCACCCCCAAGCTGGCTCCCCTTGGCCTCTGTCTCCTCTGCTCCTCGCCACCCCCAATAGCTTTCCGAGGCGACGTCCACATCTTGAGTCCCTCTTGGGCCCTGCTGTCATCTCTTGCTCCCTGGTCCTACCTGGTCCCTTGGATCCCCTGGTGTAAGTTCCCTCTTCATAGGTGGAGGGGCCCAGCTTCCGAGGCCTGGGGCAGTCCCTTCCAAGCTGCAAGGTGACTCCAACTCACTCTAGTCAAAGCCTTTGGGCCCTATTGGTGGCTCAGGTCAGCAAGGCCAAGAGGTGACCCCAAAACTCCACCAGGAGGAAGGCACTGAGCAAAGCAAATGGAGGGTGGGTCACCCCAGGGGGACAGCCAGGGTTCTGTCCCCAGCGGGTGGGTGAGTCACCTCCCTAGGGTGGGGGGACAGGGCCCCAGTAGTCAGGTTCAGACCAGTGGCCCCAGTGGGACCTCCACATGGCCAGCCACAGTCTCTGGTGCCCCCTGGGGCCTTCTATCTCTATTCTCCACACTGCCTGCCAGGCACTACTTCAGAATTTCTGATCCAGAAAATAAGAGCCTAGAAGCCAGTGCTGGAATAAATAGGGAAACTGAGGCCTCAGGGGGCACTACATACCCTGACTGCCCAGCAGAGGGCAGCTAGATTCCTCTCCCTCCAGGCCTCCCAACTCCAGACCAACATTTATGGCGGGGGGGGGGGGGGGGGGATGGACACACATGACAGTGACCTTTGCGACCTTTGCTAGGACAAAGCTGAACTATGTGACCTTGTGCAGGTCCCTCCACCTCCTTAGAGCTTCAGTTTCCTTTCTCATGAGGACCCAGGCGTAGTGGCACACATCTGTAATTCCAACACCCAGGAAGCTGAGGCAGGAGGATCCCCAGCTGGTGGCCAGCCTCAGCAGCCCAATGAGTACTACGGTTACACGAGAGAGTGCCCTGCACACGCAAGCCAGGGCAATGAACGGCAGCTATTATCTCCATTGCTGGCACCTCCATGGCCACCTGTGCCCACGCCTGCTCTGTGGAGACAAGGTGATGGCTAGAGAGCCTCGCCAGGGTCCCAGGTCCTCCTGCTTCTTGCTCAAGGCCTCCTGCTCTTTGGGGAAATAGAGGAGAAGGAAGGGGCGGAGGCCAGGCAGGCCTGTGAGCAGTAACCGCGGGCGATGACCTGTCCACCACCCGCCTGCCCATTCTACACGGGGATGCCTTGTCTTGCACAACCCAGGAAAGGGGTGGCCTGGACCCCATGTCCACCCGGCTGCCGGTGGGATGGGCCAGGGAGGCCCAGCCAGGCTTCCTGTGTGCTGGGCAAAAGGAGAAGTGAGGTCCGAGGTCACAGGGACACTCAGCAACCACCTGCCCTTCCGGCCCAACTGGGCTCCTGCCCATGGCTCAGGATCCCTGGCTCAAACCTGGCCCTGTCACCCCACCAGTCGCACGACATTGGGGAGCACAGCTCAGGTCTCAGCGGCCCACCACCGCTGGGGAGCAGGAAAGCCACCCCTAAGCTCCCAGCCTCTCGGGGGCATTGTCACCATCTTCATTTCACAGATGGGGAAACCAGGGGTGTTCTCAGACTGTGCCTACTATGCCTGAGGCCTGGGTACCCCAAGAGAGGACAAAGCTCAGACCTTCTGCCTGCTGGAGACTCATACACCCTACCCTCCATCCTGGCAGGCATTCCTAATCGATGCAGGAGTCCTTTCCCTAGAGCCCAGATGCAGCCCCAGCCTTTCTCTGCACCATAGCCAGCCGCATGCCTAGGGCCTCAGAGAAGGAGAAAGAAACCTGATGCATCCAACCAACAGTAATCAAGGTCAGGAAAAGCTATCCAAGAGAGAGGCCAGCCCCTGGCAAGCCCTGGTCTGTGGTCACCAACTCCCCTCCAATGTATCTACCACAGCCAGGACACCTGGAGACAAACATGGCCTGCAGAAGGCAGCACCGCATGGGTCCCAGGTCACGAGTTGCAAAGTGCCTCATGGACAGCTGAGGGCAGGAGGTGTGGGGGCAGGGAGACAGCGCAAAGCTGGAGTGGAGGAGCAGAGGGATGGGCGATGGCCTGCCTGGGGAGGAAGGGACCAGCAGTGATGGGGAAAGTCCAGTGACCCAGAGCCCCTGGAAGGGTGGAGTAAAAGGAAAAATGAAAGCAAAGCAGAGCCTCAGCCCCAGCCCCAGCCACGTGCCCCGGGTCACTGGACATCTGCGGTCATCTCTAGCACTCGGCCTTCTCCCTGCCCCCCATTTACAGCCTACCACCTCCCCCCAGAACCCTGCCTGCCCTGCCCACCTCTGGGTGGGCTTTGGGGAACTGAGCCATGTCTAAAATATCTCCTTGTAGGACTGATAAGATGGCTCAACAGCCTCAAGCGCCTGCTTAGGCAAGCTTAGACAATGGCAGAGACCATGGTTCAATCCCCAGCACCACATGTTGTGCCAGCCTCACCCCCACGGTAGACTGAGCCAGCCATAAAATAAAATAAAATAAAATAAAAAGAAATATCTTCTTACTGTCACCCTTGGGTACCCAGACACTGAACCCAGGCTGACCTCAACACCAGATTCTGGAGATGCCCAAATGTCACTGAATTTGCACAGAAACCACCACTCCCCTGTAAGCTCTATGTCAGGGACAGCAAACCTTTGAGAGTTTTCAGTGCTAGCCAGCAGCCCGCAGCAGCTCGTGTGCCACAGATGCGCCAGCCCTTCCTAAGGCAGGTCTAGGTGACGGACACATGGAGATGCTGCAGGCATCGCAGTTGTGCTGCATTGTTCCAGGAAAAAAAAAAAAAAAAGGCCATGCAAGGTTTTAAACATATATTCCTTCCCAGTATGCTTGGACCCATAGGTCTAGAATTTGCAGACTCGAAAGGCTACTTGTTTGTCAATTTCGACATAACATCAGCGTCTCTATAGTCACTGCTATGTCCACTGCTCCAGGCCCACAAGAGGTGTTTGATAGGTGTTTGTTTAAAGAAACTGAGAGGAAGCAATTTAGATCACTTAGAAAGCCCTCCCTGGGACCCTTGCATTCCCACTTTCTGGGATCCTCTCATGCTAACCCTCCATCAGTGCCTGGTCCTGGCAAGAACTCTGATTTCAGCAGCAAAGGTGATCGATTGGTGATGTCTGTCCCAGCCCAGGCATGGTGGCATGATAGCTTCTTCTGGGTATCTCTACAGTATCCAGCAATACAGCGGGTACTCAACAGTACTTGTTAAATGTCCACACATAAGTTCAAATTACCTACTCCTTTCAGAAAACAACATCTTTAGTTTAACTATGCAAGCAGTCAAGGCTGCCATCCAGCCTTTCCCAGAGAACCTACTGTGTGCTAACCCTACACTGTGAACAGACTCCCATCTTCCACTTAGAAAAAAGGAAGTTGGGGTCCTAGTGTGGCTTGGTGGAAGTCACCAGCTGGGCCCAGCTGGCCCCAAAGTCCTCCAGGCTCCAGCTTCTCAGCATGGGGCCAGGGTGTGCCCTCCCCCCGCCTGCCCTCCCTCTAGTCCGGGCATCCCCAGCCCTTTTCCCGGGTACAGGGGATGAGGACAGGCAGCCTCTGCTTCCCCTTTGGGCCATGTCACAGGGCTGCGGTTAAACAGAATCCTCTCCTAGAGATGGGCCTCAGGGCCGCACCCTCCCCATTCTCATACCAGACTCCTTGAGCTGACCGGGGGCCCTCAGAGCCCCCTTTCTCTTTTCTCTGGGGAAGGCAGCAGGCAGGGCCTTGTGAAGATCTCTGAGACTCACTTTCCTCATTTCACATGGGGCTTCCACCATGGCACCTTCAGGGGTTGATGTACAGCAGAGGTCCGAGAGGTAGCTCACAAGGTGGACTGGGCCAGGGTGTACAAAGCAGCCCAAAGAGCTTGGGTGATGACAGCCACATCCCGGCCACGAAGGCAGAGGTGGGTAGAGGTGACCTCTGTCCAGCTCCCCCCAATCCACTCCTCAGCATACCAACCCCCTGGCACTCAGCCCTGCCAGTTCCTCCCTTCTTTGTCCCTCCCTCACCCTCACTCAAAGCCCCAGACCCTTCTCTCATGCCCCATTCTACCCCAGGGCCCTTGCACATGCCAAGCCCTCCTAAGAGAACACGGGTCCCCCCTTCTCCTCCACTTGGTCTCTGCCCATTCTCCCTTCTTGGCACAACTTCTTCAAGGAAGCCCTCTGGGCCACCAGCCTCCTGCCCCTCGTGGCAGGCAGCACACCACCTGGTCTCATCACAGGCATAAGCCAGCACTGGCAGGGATGGTGTGTTACCACCCTCCCTGGGCTCAGAGCGTCCTGTGGCCCAGACCCCCGCCCCCGTTCCTTCGCCTCAGGGTCAGCCCTTCGCTCACATTGCTGGATGAATGAAGGACGGATGCAGAATAAATGAAAGGAAAAGTGCACCCTGACACCCCAAGGAAGAGGGCGAGGCTGGGCCCCCCACGTTTGACCAGAACAGACCCACTGGCTCTGTCACACCTAGCTGTAGGGAGTCAGCACTGGGGTGCTTTAGGAGTCCAACTCCACATAGCAGTAAAAGTAGAGTCCCAGCTTCGGGAGGGGAGCCATGCCTGGTGGTCCCTGCAGCCTGGAGCTCTGCGTAAAGGCAGCTCTGCCTCGGCAGTACCTAAAGCAGTTCCAAGTGGGGAGAATTTATGGAGCTACATGGCTTGGGCGGGAAGTGCACGCCCTTCCTGTGGAATCCCCAAGGGGAACTTGGCCACGAGATTGCCACCTTAGGGCAGCGTGCGCCTGGCGCTCCCACGCTGCACCACTGCCCATGGTTTTCTGACTGAGCAACAGACACGGAAAAAGCAACACACAGACAAACACTGGAGGAGATTTTCCCAGAGAGAACTCTGATGATGGACTGAATTTCCTAAATTCACCACGCCAAGTGGCCCTCTGCAAGTACCTAAAGTCACTGTTGCCCTGGGGCTTCGTGTTGCCCTGGCTCTGAGCCATGTGGGTTCAGCAGGACTCCCTGAGACTCGGGGCACACCCTATATCCTCCAGGAGGCCTTGGCCGAGTCATTCACAAGCGGCGGTCACCTGGGCACCTACACAGCATCCTCACAGAGCTGCCCACAGGAGGAGCTGGGAGTATTGCCACCAGTGCGCTGTGCACCTACTGTGTGTCGTGCATGTGTCTACTATGTACCAGGCACCACAGAGCAAGAAGCAGTTGGCTGCTGGGGTCGCCTTTGAGGCTGGCAGGGGAGGTGGAATGCTTGGCTGAACCCTGAACTGGTAAGTACACAGTCATCTTGTCCCTCCATGCTGGCAGGGCCAGCTCCAGGCCCTGTACACACAGAACTCTGTGGACTTCCAAGTCCCCTTCTCCAAATTGCTGCTGTGTTAGAAGTTGTGGAAGGTGGCATGGCCTAGAAACCCGCTAGATGACATGTGTCATCTGCTACAATATAACCACCAGGCAGATGGTTAATATACTGGGTGGTCTAGGGAATCGAAGCAAGGAAGAAAATCCGAACGCAGCAGTGGGCTCAATCCCAGGATGCAGAGCCCGGCTCCAGCCAATTACCAGGCGGATCGTGGAGAGTGAGCCCAGCAGGGGCGGCAACGGGGAGTGGGGAAGGAGGCTCAAGCCTGGTAGGTCTGGGGGAGTGGGAAGGCCACTGCTCCTCAGCCACACCCTCCATGCCCAGCCAGCCCCCACCCACCCACCCAGGGCCTACGTTAGCCCAGCTCACAGCCTGTGCGGCCAAGGCCAGGAGAAGAGGAGGGTGCTGCCGGGAGAGTGCAGGCCAGTGGTGGCCGGGGACATGGCAGGGCAGAGCCAGTGGGATCTACGAATGAGCAGAACCAGGGGGCCAAGGAGCACTACTTTCTGAGCCAGGAGGACACCGGCATCGCTGACTGGGGACCGATGGACAGCCTGACACACTTGGGGAGCCCGTACCACGGTGCGGAGCCCTCTGTGGCTATGCTCCTGGACACAGACCTGCATGAGCACAGGAGAGCGGCCTCTGGCCAGGCCCAGAGAGGGCAGAGAAAGCCCAGGCAGCACAGGGTCAGGCTCAGTGAGACTCCCACGGTGGCAGGCCCACTGTGCCTATCATCTTCCACATCTCTTTGGAACAGTCAGAGAGGCTGGATCCCAACTGGTCTAGGGCAGCCATGAGGATTCCTTTCTGGACACGTGATTTCGTTATCCCGTGGGACACCAGGGGATATCTGTTAAAGGCATCCAAGACACGCTGTCCTCCGAGATCCTGGAATAGAAAACCCCTTTTCCTGTCCCCCACACCCCCTGTAGAATGTGATGTGAGGCATGACTTCGGCTGGGGAAATAGCTCAGTAGAATAAGCCCTTGCCTGGCTAGTGCAAGGCCCTGAGTTCAATACCCAGTCCCTCAAAAAAAAAAAAAAAAAGAGACATGATTTCTAGTGCCACTGCCACTATGAGGGACCCATGAGAAGAAAAGCAGTGCAGAGACGCCAACCCAGAGCCCAGCCCCCGCCCCAGATCAGACTTGGTGCTGTCCAGTGTAGCTACATGGCTTTCCTGCTGCAGTGGTAGAAGACAGCCTCGCTGAGACAAAAGAAACACAGAAGCAAAGCCCGAAATGAGGGGAAATGGACAGAAGGAGGGACGAGAAACGGAGAAGGAGAAGCATCCAGGGCCCCCGGCCTGCACGCACAACTGGCTCCAAAGCAGGAGACCCGAGGGCCCGCAGCAATGCTCACTGCCAAGCGCGGCTGCTGCTGGGTGTCGCTCTGCACTGAACATGGGGCCGGCTGAGCCCTGGGCGTCCAGCTCCTCATGTTGCTCCCTCCACTGCCCGCCAAGTCCAGCCACGAGAGCCTCACCAAGTCCCTCCAACCTTGGGGGAAATGGACGCTCACTCCAAGGCCCGCTTGCCACGGTTCTTTGTCTCTGTGCCGCAAGTGTGTGGCCTCACTTTCCACAGGGTAAAGGGCACTAACGGCAGCCCTGCTCCTGCGTGTGGGGCCCAGGCAAGGCCCTCGGCCTGGGGCTGGGCTGCGGGGCCACAGCGACTGTCACTCACACAGGCCTGGTCCTGCCCTGCCACAGCCTTTCATCTGCCCAGGCCCAGAGTGAGCCCAGGAGCCCAGAGCCCAGGGCCAGAGCTAAAGCAGGCAGGGAGCTCAGGCCTCCTCCTCAATTCCACCGCCACTGCCACCGCCACCGCCACCACCACCACCACCGCACCCTAAGGCCCCTGGCTCGCCAGGTGCCCCACCCCGGCCACTGCCACCTCTGAGGCCCCATTGTTCCTGCCTGGCTCAGCTCCAGGCTATGACTCGCCTGGGTGCCCTTCCCGCCATCCCACAAGCCCAGGCCCAGGGCCTTCTGATCCCTGCTCAGCCACTTCTCAGCCCCATGCTTCCCCTCTGCCACCTGGGACCTACATGGGGTGACAAGATCCTCTGAGTTTGGGAGTGGCAGGGTCCTGGACATGTAGCATAGATGGGGACACCTGGTCCCACAACCTGTGTCTCCCATGGGTGTGGAGCAGCAGAGACAGAGCCAGCCTGGGAGCGAGGAATGGGAGTCCCAGGCCAGGACCCTGTTTCCAACCTGCTGTGTGACCATAGGCAGGCTGTGCATGTCTCTGAGCCCCCAGATGAGGGGAAGAAGCATCGTCCCCCATTCAGGAAGCAAAGGGGAGGAGTGGAGCCAGATTTTCTTTTCTTTTCTTTTTTTTTTATTTTCAGCACAAAGGGCTTGAATGAAAACCAGCCACAGACAGAGGATCCCATTGTGAAGGTGCCCAAGACTCCCGGGCAGGCGGAAGAGCAGCGTCCTGGGTGTTGGGCTGGGTAAACAGAGGCTGGAGCACTGGCCAGAGAAACTGACAGGCAGGGGACAGGTGGGGGATGGGGAGGTCCACCCCTCTTTGGTCTCTGGGTGCAGATGGGCAGCCTGCTTGCCCCTCCGAGCCTCAGTTCCCACCTGCAAAGTTTCAGGACAGGCGTGTCCTTCCCACAGCTGGGGTGAGCCACGGCCTGACACTCACTGACTGTGTGACTGGGGTTAGGCCCTGCCCCTCTCTGTGCCTTGGTTTCCCCTTCAGGAAGTTAGAAACCGTAATATGACTCTCGTGCCAGGAGGACAGAGCACAGGAAATAGCAGCGAGGATTCTTGCCTTCCAGCCTCTGCTTACCAAATCTCCTGAGCTCAGCTAGTGTATGCAGGAGCAGGTGCAGCTGGAAAACTCACAGAAGGACCTTGGGAAAGGACTCCTGGCAAGAGGCGGGGCTCTGGGACACCCCCTACACACACCTGTGAACCTCCCAGGTACTGGGTCCAGCACCCTAGGAGTCCGGCTGGTGGAGGAGGCAGGTTCCCACCTGAATAGGAGATCTTCAATGGGGTAATCTGAGGACATCACAGCGAACTTCCTGGAGGAAGCAGTCATGAGCAGAAATGAACTCTCTTGAGCGCTGAGGTACTCTGCGGAAGTCTTGTTTCCCCACACACCCATTTGACAGAGACAGTCGGAGATTCCAAAGGCTGCCAAGGTCACAAGCAAAGACTGCAGAACCGAAGTGCAAGTCACATGGCCCCTGCACTGGCCCTCCACCCGCAAACCTCTGCCCTACCTGAGGCTTCTTATCACCCAGCGAAATGGGCCCAGCACAGCCTCTACGAAGCCTTCCAGAACTTCACCTCAGCACTGGCTTGGCCCCTCACTCTGCTGCAGGCAGGGAGAGCCTGACAGACTCTGCTGAGTCTCAGAGCTCACCCCACTGGGTCCTCCCTGCTCCTCCGGCAGCGGCTTCCTAAAGGGAAAAGCTGGAGGCCAGGCTGTGCAGGATTCGGACCTGCTCACCTCACCCTGTTCTGTGGAAGGAAGGAGCTAAGGTTCAGCTTGGGGGTGCTGTTTGCTGTCTGTGAAATGGGGACCACATCATCCTCTTGCTCTAGATGGGTAGAGGCGGAAGGGGCTATGTATGGTCTGTCAGGTCACCTACTTGTCATATCACTTCTGTTATCACTACTGTCTTGGGGCCACTCCTCACAGCCCCCCCCCCAGGCTTCCTGTAATGAAATTAGCCTGCCAAGGTCTCAGCCCTGGGCCAGATAGTTCTTTTAATCTCACTCCGCTCCCTGGGAAAGGAAAGCAGCCCTGGAGCCCCTCTGGTGACTGCAGCGACTGAGGTAACCTGAGTGGCGGCCAACCTGTGCCCAGGTTCCCTAGTCCCCCACAGGTCGCTCTGTTTGTCCAACCCCAAACCAGGGCTGGCAGGAGCTCAATGCTGCACATTGTCCCCATCTAACCCCCACCTCCGCCCCCAGCCTTCCTTGAGCCGAGGATCCGGCCCCAGGAGGCTTCAAGGGGAGATCAGAAACCCAGGACAGCCCCCTCTGCACACTTGGCACCCCTTCCTGACAGCCCCGAGTAGAAAGGCTTGCATTGCCCATCGTCCGGGTGGGAAGGCCGAGGGTCCAACAGCCTCATCATCAAGTGAGTTCACGCAGCTGGAAGCGACAGAGCTCGGGTCAGGCTGGATGGGGACTCTTCCCCAGGAGGGTTCCTGGGAGCCCTGGGCCCTCAGGCAGCTCTGGGGAAGAGCTCGAGGCCATGTGGTTGTGAAGCACTTTCTGGGCAATCAGTGCTCAGTCTCCAGGAGTTTAAAACCCAAAACTTGAAGGTGCAAGTTGCAAGCAGCTGGGAACAGGCTGAGTCCTCATGGCCCAAGCCAAGAGGCCAGGACTAAAGATAAAGCAGCATTCAGGGCCGTGTGTGTGTGTGTGTGTGTGTGTGTGTGTGTGTGTGTGTGTGTGTGTGTGTCTGCTGCAGGGAGCCAAAGTTGCCACCACCTCTGGGAGGACAGTGGGCACAGGCAGGCCCCTTCCAGGTGCTCTCCTGCCCTCTCCAGCTACCTCCTCACCCTCCGCATCTGTGCAGAAGCCACCACCTGCTCCCCTGGACCAGCCTGGAGAGAGGGACCCTTTTGAGTCCCCTTCTAAGAGCTGTCCTTCCAGCCAGGTGTGGTGATTCACGCCTGTAATCCCAGCACTTGGGAGGCTGAGGCAGGAGAATCACTGTGAGTTCAAGACCAACCTGGGCTACAAAAGTGAGCTCAAGGCCAGCCTGAACAGCAGTGAGACCCTGTCTCAAAAAAAAAAAAAAAAAAAAAAAAAAAAAAGAACCGTCCTTCCTCGGGTCTCAGCTCCTGCCCGGCAGCTGCTCTGCCTCACAGGCTCCTGCAAGGACCGCCCTGGCTCAGCCCATGCCTCAGTGGCTTCCGGGCCCTGCTCACACTTTTGCCCAGGATCCTTTCCTTACACTCCCCGAAGGCCCCAACTCACTGCTGGGATCTGAAATAAACAGGGTAAAAGGTGGACATTGACAAGCAATGGGGACCCGGGATGCATTACGGCTTCTAGGGCCAAGGTCAGTGTGGTTGGAAGTTTATCTAAAGCAAGAATAAGACAGCAAAGAGAAGGAAAGCTCTTTGGGCAGGGAGCGCAGGGCCCCAGGCCAGCCTTGGGCCACAGGCACTGGATCTTCTCCCCTCCCTTCCCATTGCAGTCTGGGCCCCTTCCCCTCCTCATGGCTTGGCACCTCCCCCTCAAAAATGGGACACACAGAGCCAGGAGAGGATAGGGGGACCCAGTGGTGGGGGTACCTGGACCACCATAGGAAAAGAGCTGGCTCCTCCGTGCAGGTCCAAGGCTGAGACTCCACAACACAGAGGAAATTTGGTCCCACCAGGCCCTTGTATGTAGGGATGAGATTGGGGGTGACACTGTGACTGAACACCAATCCCATCCTAGGAATTCCCTCCTTTCTTCCAAACCTCGGCTTCTCCATCTGACTAGAGCCCTGTCTGGCTCCTCCTGAAGAGGAACGTTGCAGGGGCAGGGGAGTATTTTGTCCTCTTGTTTGCTGGCTCAACAGCTTTGCAGTGACTCTGTGACTCGTCCCACGCTCTGCTCAGAGCCCAGCGTGCATGCGTGTTCAGTCCTGCTCGGGCCAGGCAGCTGGGAAGGTGCTCTCACATTGCTACCCGTGAGCATGAAAATCCTATATAACTGTGTCCGCCGGCACAAAGGACCTCTTCATCGGTTATTTCTCTTACAAAATCTGGATCATATCATATGCACCCCTTTCTGCAGCTTGTGTTTCCCCTTGGACAACCCCCAACCAAACACGCACTGAGGTTCACCTGGCAGGGAGGCTGCTGTCCACCAGAGACGGAAGATGCAGCCGCCCACCTGCACTAGGCTCAGGGCTTGTGCCCATGCTTGGAGCTGGGAGAGACAGGCGAGGGGTGGCCATGGAGGGGAGCAGGACTTCTGGGGGCGGGGTGACAGGATTTGGAATGAGGCAGAGGCTCATCACTGTCGGTGAACTGATGCCACAGAGCTGTCTGCTTCACTAGCGAATTCCTTAAAGGATAATTTAAGGCATTACCCTGCGCATTATGTGAATTTTACCCCAATTTAAAAGCATAAAATATACAAATATATATTCTTTCTCCTGAAGACCAAACTAGAATATTATACACATCAGAATTTTCTTTAATATTTTTCAATTAAAAATAAATGCTAAGGGGGCCGGAGAGATAGTTGTGTGGCACAAGTGCCTGCCTAGCAAGTGCAAGGTCATGAGTTTGAACCCTGGTCCTGCAAAAAAAAAAAAAAAAAAAAGCTAAGGCTGGGGGAGAGGATAGCACACCCCTGTAATCCCAGCACTTGGGAAGTTGAGATTGCTGAGAATTCGAGACTAGCCTGGGCAGTCTAGAGAACTCAAGTCCAGCCTTAACCACCTAGCCACACCCTGCCTCAGAAAACCGACCAAATAAATAATTGTGACAGGAAAAATACTCCTATGCCCAAGTACTTTTATTTTTTTTTCCCCAAGTACTTTTAAACAAGCAAACAAAGAAAGAATCACTAGTAGCAAGAGCCATGAACCTTCTACTTTTTTTTTTCCTTCCTTTTTGTTTTTAGTTTTGGTTTTTGGTTGTTGTATTTTGTTTTTGTTTTCTTTATTGCAGTCTGGGCATTGTCACTTATATAATGACTGCTGTCTTGGGGCCATGCCCAGCAGCCCCTCTGTGCTTCCTGCAGTGGGACCTCTGTACAGAGTGACAGTGCACCCCTAGACCTTTCCTTTTTATTTTGAGACAAGGTTTCACTAAGTCATTGTGCTTACCCAGGCTAGGCTGAGACTTGCCATTTCCCCGCCCTAGCCTCTTAGGGTGCTGAGGTTTCAGGTATGCACCGCTGGGCCCTTTTTTAGGTGCTATGTAATATTCCATGCTGTGGCTAGAACAGAAGGGGGTGATCTGTTCCTCCAAAATGACATCATGGCTTTTCATCCAGGGTCTTTCCACCGTTCCCTCCTCTCCACACACACAGGCACCAGGCACTTTGCAAACAAGATTTTATTCTGTCCTTATCCAAACCAAATGCTTTGCCCCATTTCTGAGATGACAAAACAAAGGTGCAAAAGGAGGGAGCCAAAAATACCAGAGCCAGAGCCAGGCCTGGGCTCCGCACTTGCTGACAACATAGCAGTAAACAAGAACCACGCAGGCTCTGACCTCCCGCGAGGGCGCCGGCTGAGAAACTAGATGAATCACAGGCCGCGTGGCCTGTTCCCGCCTTGAGGGAGCTGGCAGCCAGGAAGGGCCTGCTGGGAAGACCAAGGCCTGAGGAGAGGCCGCGGCCTCATCCTCTGCGGAAGAGCATTCAGAGCAGAGAGAACAGCAGGCGCAAAGGCCCGGAGGTGGGGCGTTCTGAGGAGCAAGGGATCTCGTCCACGCCACTCAGGAGGGGCTGTCGTAGAGCAGGCGGTGGGGAGGCATCAGAGGCTGGTGGTCAGTAGGGCAAACGCCAGGGAGGGTGCCCTGGGGAAGGGGGTGTTGGAGCCCAGGTGAGGAGAAGGTAAATAGGAGCGGAAGTTGCCTGCAGATAGGGAGAGAGCGCACCCTGGGCTGGGGGACCGCACCTGCAAAGGCCCTGGAAGCAGCGGAAGCTCACGTTCCTCAAAAGAGCCTGAGCTGGACAGGAGAACCTACCACATGCCTAGCCCGGGAGGACAGCGCAGTGTCCAAAGCCTGGGCCACGCCCACCCCCAGCAGGATTCACTGCCCAGGGCCCCACCCCACCACACTGCCACAGACTTCTTTGTCCCCTTCCATGCAATAAAATAATAAGTGTATTTGGCATAGAAACAGAAGGGCAGGGACCGGCTGGATGGCTCAGTGGTCTATAGCCCCTGCTTGGGAAAGCTTGGGCGGCTTCAGGGACCGCGGTTCGATCCCCGGCACCACATGCTGAGCCAGCCCTGCCCTCAGGGCGGGCTGAGCCGGCCATAAAAATGAGTGAATAGACAAACAAAGGTTCTGAAACAAGAAAAAAATAAATAAATAAAATAAAATAAATTTTTAAAAGAAAAAAGAAACAGAAGGGCAGGGTTGCAGATCCCCCCACCCCCGGGACCAAGGTTTGAACTCATGACCTTGCACTTGCCAGTCAGGCATTTGTGTCACGGAGCTATCTCCCTGGCCCCCAGAGCTGCAGGTTTAACTCAGATCACCTGGCAAGTGTGAGGTTCTGAGCACCATTGCTGGTACCCAAATAAATAAATAAATTAGAAAGAAGGAAGCAAGCAAGGAAGGAAGGAAGGAAGGAAGAAGAAGAGGAAGAAGAAGAAGAAGAAGAAGAAGAGGGGGGGAGGGAGGGAGGGAGGGAGGAAAGAAAGAAAGAAAAAAAGAAAGAAAGGAAGGAAGGAAGGAAGGAAGGAAGGAAGGAAGGAAGGAGGTTCTGGGGCTGAGGTGTGGCTCTGGGGTGGAGCGCTTGCTTAGCAAGTGGGGCTCTCTGGGACCCTTCCCCAGGGCCAGAAACTGTTACTGTCTTTGGAGAGATAAGGAAGTCAGGCTCAGGAAGCAGAGAATGGGTCAGCTCCAGAAGGAGAGGGGAGACATGGAGGGGACAGAGACGGGAGAGACACAAAGGACAGAGACAAGAAAGAGAATGAGACAAAGGAGAGGGAAACAAGAAGAGAGGAGCAAGAAGGGAGAAGAAGGGGGCAGACCAAAGCACAGAGGACAAAGAGACGGAGACGGGGCAGGGACCTGCACTATGCTGCCGGGGCCAGGTTGGGCTTGGCACCTCCCAGGCCCCCGTCCTCCACAGCTGGAATCCCAAAGTCCCTTCGCCATGCCGGAGTCTGACTCCAAACCGCTCGTCAAGCATGCGTTAAGGGCTTACTCCATAAGCACACCAACACTGTCCCAGGGCCGGAGGACCCAGTGGTGGCCCCAGAGCTGCCCCCTGCCCTTGGAGTTGATGCTTGAAGGACAGGAGCCGCACACTAGAGGGTGGGCAGGGTACACTTCCCGGGTACCCAGACCCCCCTAAAATGGGGCAGCAGGCAGGAGTGGTATGGGAAGGCTAGGAAGCAGTGAGAACCCTTGGGAGCACAGAGGCCAGAGAGCCAGGGGTGTGGGTGGGGGCACCGTGCAGGCATCTGGGCGAGGGGGACCCCTGGGAGTCCCTGAGCAGAGAAGGGACAGAACGGATCCCTGCCGGAGGTGAGGAACTGTCGGGCAGAAAGAGCTGAGAGGAGGAGAAGCAAGGACCAGACAACAGCTGGGCGGAGCAGGGATTCCGGGCCAACGTGCCGCATCTGAACCTCCTGCTCATCCATAGCGGTCCTCACACCCCTCTTCTGAAGGCCAACCCCAGCTCCCAGCCCCCTCTCTGAGGACTCCCTGACTGGCTGCTCCTTCTCTGAAAGGCCACAGATGGGAAAGGAGAGAGAAGGATGAGGAGGGAGAAGGCCACGCCCTCGGCAGCAGAACCGCATTTGCCTTCCCTAGACTCCCAGAATGCACTTTGGAGATGGCGCTCTGCTGTAAGGCAAGGACCGTTGCCTCTTTAGGAAACACCAGAGTGAGCAATTCCTTCCCTCAGAGCCCAGAGGCAGAAATGCCGATAAGTGACCGCCTGCCATTCCTGGGTGCCAGCTCTTCTAGGCATCATTTCTGTTTTCATAAATTGTCATTCGTGGTTTGGGTTACAAAGCCAAGAAACTCATTATTTTTTTAAAAAGGGGGGGAGAAAACAGGAGGGGGAAGGGAGGGCTTCTAGCTTTATAGAAATACATAACTCCTCATGTCTGGTCATGCAGGCCTGTTTGCTGTCCCCAAAGACTCCAGGCCCGGCCTGCCCCAGGGCCTTTGCACTTGCTGTCCCCTGTTCATGGAGCAAGTGTCCTTGCCAAAGAGCCATCCACACCACGCCTCCTGCCTGCTCTCCTGACCGAGCCACAGCCCCTCTGCCATCTACATTTGTGGCTTCCTCACCGCACTTAGCACTGCCTGGCATTGTATGAGTCCACAGTGTCCCCGCCACCCGTGGAATGTCAGTCCTAGGGCTGCAGGGCTTTTGCCTGTTGCATCCCCTGCTAGATGCTCCTGACACATAGCTGGTACATGCGTCAGACTGAAAACACAGCTCCTTCAGGAGAGGAGGCAGCAGTGGGCTCTCACATGCCCTGCACATGGTAGGTATTAGCATCATGAATGGGTGGACAGGTGGACAGAGGGACAGGGACACGACTAGGACTGGGACATCAGGAAACAGCAGATATGAAAGCAAAGAAGATAGAGCAGAGAAACAAGGCAAGGAAACCCCGCTGATCTGAGCTCCCAAGTACCTGTCCTTTCCTAAGTCCCCACCTCAAAGACGAGCTCCTTCAGTCCTCTAAGGGCCCCAGGAAGATGGCTTTACCTTAAACTGATTTTCCAGATGAGGAAACTGAGGCTGAGCAAGGGCAGAACTTTGCCTAGTTCCATGGTCAGGAAGGGGCAAACCAGGCTTGGTCTGCCAAGCACCTACTGTGTGCAGCAGATGCCACACTGAGTGCACCAGAGGGGACCTGAGCCCAGGGCTGGCAGAGAAGTAAACATGGTGTCCACGGTTGGATGTGAGATTTCTTGCTAGTCAGTGCTGACAAGCAAGTGAACATCTTAGAAGACATGGAAAAATAAAGGAAGCATATCTGAAAGCTTGGGATTTGGGGGAGCAAGACATCACGGGGAACAGACAGAGGCTTCCTGGAGGAGATAGAAGAGGCTAGGCCTTGCGCCTGCCTGAGGAGTGGCCTTGGGTGGGGAGCAGCAAGTAGGACCTTGGGCCAGGTCGGCCTCGAGCCACGCCAAGGGGAACTGGCTGGCCAGCACAGGCAGCAGAGGTCCCACAGGTCCAGAGAGATTCCACCAGCAGTCCCCCAGGCAGGTGCTGCGGGCACCCACCCTCCCCCAGCTTCCTCTGTTCCACCCCAGGGCTTTTAGGGAGCTGAGCCACCTGAGATATTTTCCCTCCAGTCCCTGGGCCCGGTGAACTTCCCACCCACCTCAGCATCAGCTGGAGGGAGGTGCTGAGGACAGAGGTGGTACTGGTGGCTGTGGTGGTGGCCCTCCCCACGCTGGTGGCCACAGGCCCAGCACCTTCCTGGGATGGTTGCCGAAGACAGCATAGCCTCAAGTGGAGCACAGCTCAAAATCAAAACAGAAAAGCACCAGCTTCAAGGGAACTCATGACACGGAGCTGAAAGGCCCCTAACCAGCCAGTCAGATGTGTGGCTGCTGTCTTCTCTTTTGGCTGTGTGCAAATCCTATTTCATGTGATGAAGCTGAGTGGAATCTGGGGGCCTGTCTCCCCACTTCCTAGGGAAGACTCAGGCCAGGGTGCAGGGGCAGAGAGCACTACCATGCAGGGCCATCCTGAGGCTTAAAGCAGTGGCTGAGTGGTAAGCTCTCAGAAAGCAGAGGGCACATGGTAGGCACCAGAGAGGTAGCTGTGATAATTAAGGTTATCAGCCAAGAGACACAGCACCATAAAGTCACGGTACAAAGTAGAGGGTACTGGAGACAGCAGCATGAGCGCTTGTTCAGTTAAATATAGATTAGAGCTCACAGCATGTGGACACGCTGCTAACTAAGTGGCCACATGGCTGAGGCTGAGCACATACCTCACTTTGTCAGCTAAAAAGACCTAAAATAAATGTCAGCCCAGTCACAATGTGCACTCCTGGTCCATGGATCTTGTGTCTAATACAGACTTCCAAGAAAGGACCTGAGCCCCTGGGACAGCTAGCTGGTTCCAGCCCTACAGCAAGAAATCCACTGCATCTACCTGTAGCCTTTCATGGTGCTAGCAGGCAAGGCCAGCCCCAAAGCCAGCCACAGTGATGGGGTCTGTGCCAGAGGCTGATCAACTGGGAGGGTGCCCTACAGCCCAGGCAGGAGTGACCTGAGCAGCAAAATTTTATAAAGAGCACTGAGGCTGGATGTGGGGCTGGGGGTACAGCACTTGCTCAGCATGTGCGAGGCCCTGGGCTCCATCCCAGCACTGTCAAATCACAGCAAAATAAGGTAGCAGTATTGGATTGGAGCCTGAAGAATAAGAAACACTATGAGCCCTCGCTGATATAGAGGGAGAGAGGGAGGGAGGGCGGAAGGGAGGGAAGGAGGGAGGGAGGGAGGGAGGGATAGGTGGGTGAATAGGTAGATGGATGGGTGGATGGGTGGGGGGAATGGATGGATGATGGATGGATGGATGGATGGATGGACGGACAGATGGGTGGATGGGTGTGTGTGTGTGTGTGTGGGTGGGTGTGTGGATGGATGGGTGGGTGGGTGGGTGAATGGGTGGATGGAAAAGAACAGAAGAATTCCAAATGGTCCACAGAGACTCCACCCTCAACAGAAAGCAAGAGCAGAAGGATGGATCCCAAGGCGAGTACAGCCTACAGCAACTCCCTTCCAAAGACACAGCATCAGTAGAGGACAAAAGCAGGACTTAGCCAAGTATGGGCATGCCCACCTACGATCCCAGCACTGAGAAGGCTGAGGCAAGAGGATCACTGAGAGTCTAAGGCCAGCCTGGGCTACATAGTGAATTCAAGGCCGGCCTGCACTACATAGTGAGACCATTCTTTTTTTTTTTTTTTTTTTTTTTTTTTTTTTTTTTTTTTTTTTTTTTTTTTT
>PVJA010013521.1:0-49273 GCA_004027025.1 Myocastor coypus
CAGACGAAAGAGCAAGTGTCCGGTATGGGAACCCTGAAGGAGCTGAGGCAAGGAATGTATAGCACCTTTCTAAAGAGGTAGAGTCCACAGTTTACCATTTTGTATTATTTATAAAATGTAGACTACTAGAAAAAAATCAAGTTAGCCAAACGTCTATCCCTGTCTATTAGGTGTTTATTAATCAACATCCTCCAAGAAACCATCAACCTGCCAAGCAGGTGTCCCCCTCCTCGCTCTGGGCCCATACAACGTGGGGGTAGCTAGAGTGAAACTTTATCAGATATCTGGTTCTTTCTTCAGGGCCATGATATTAAACTCGCTCATTCGTTCCCCTTAAATAAGACATCTCCATGGAAACGGGTCTACTGGAAACGACTCTAACTCAATGCATTTGGTATCTTTTTAATTTTTGGGTTGCTGTGACTCAGCGTATGCCATCAAGGCATGAATGCGTCCAGGCTGTGAAGAACTTTATAGTGTATAGCAGGCATTTAATACTGAAGAAAACCTAAATAGAACTCTGGACTTCACCTGTTCTTAGGTCTTGCAAAAATCTTTCACCTCCTTTAAGCTTCTTGATTTTCATTGGCTTTAAAAAATTCCACTAATTTTAGAAATACATATAGATAACATCTCAGTTCTCAAGGTCTGAATGGTAATAATGGTCCATTGATGAAGTTTGATTATGGTGTAATCTCTGATCATCTTACATCAGACCTCAACCTATAAATGCCACACAAATCTATGCATGGAGACAGTTGGATTTGATAGTCTCCAGGCAGATTTGACAGTTCCTTTCCCATCTCTACACTTGGTCAGGTCATGAACATACTCTTCCTCACTTTATGAACCAACTCATCATTTCAATGATCTGTGCACTATGTGGCAGGCTAGATGAGCCTGGTTGGGTGAACACATTCACAATGTACCTGATACAACGCAGGTGAAATTATTCTCAGATAACAATTTAAGATATGTTTTGACAATGACAGATTTTAGTGAGAAAGAAAAGATTTATGGAATTTCAGAAGTATGAGAATAAGTTGAGTCACAGCACAGGCAGGGTGTGGTGTATCATGTGGGCTTTCATCTCTTAGGAGGGAAAGCTTTCTGATTAATGAGACTGTGGAAGTGGCTCAGCGTAACGCAGTCATTCATATTTATTTATAAATTGTCCATTGCTTCTTTTTTTTTTGTAGTAGTGGTGAGTGATTACAAAAAGAAGCCTATGGCTTTCCTAGGTGAAAGTATTTACCTTTGGCCTTTTATTAAAAATGTTGCAATTGGAGGAGTTAAAAAAATTAATGGTTATTGAAAGTGTTAATGTTTAATTGTTTGATCAGTCTTATATACCTATGTCTGTTGATCTATACTGATTTGATGATGAAAATATGTACCGCAACCATTGTTAAATTTTTCTTGTTTTGAAATTCTGTAGTATATGTACTGTTGTCACTGTTTTTTTTTTCTGTTTTTGTTTCTGCTATTTTTACTCTTAAAAACATAATAAACAAATTTAAGGATATTCTTAGCAAAGCAAATAAAGCAGTACCACACACACAAAAGAAGTAAAAATGTTCACTGACTTCTGGTGTATGTATTAAGAAAAAGTTAGAAAAATCTATACAATCAATAGTGAAGCATTAGGGAATAAGATGTATTGAATATTAGAGTCTGTGCATGTGTGTCTATGTGTGCATTTGTTTATAGTATGTTATTTACAAATAGTGTTGTCAACATATGTTTTAGGTGTTAGAAAACCACCCAATCCACAATGATGAGAGAAATAGGAAAATTATAAAACATGTATAGTGTGTGATTACTTTGTGTACACATCAACAGAAAAGGATAGAAGACAACATATGAGTTAACAAATTAAAGACAACTTTCTTTTCATGGTCACCTTTGGCTCAAGTTTTCTCATGTTTTTCAGAAGTTTCTGGCTTTTTCTTTATTCTTTTTAAAAATTTATTTCTGGCTTTTTCTGTAATGAATATAGCTAAAGTGTTCTTTGAGAAATTTAAGGTAACATCTCCCTTCAAGTTTTTCATATTGGAGTAGTGGTTCTAGAGCAGATCTCTGCTTTGAGGCCAAGGGGAAACCACATGGTTTCAGGTGGCTTTTGGATTTGTTTCTAGCAACCTCTCCACCCTGAAAGGCTAGCCTCAGCCAAACCCTGACACACAAGTCCAAATAGAGGAAGTAAAAATTCATCTCCATGAGGTCTAAGCCACAGATGTGGCTGCAGCCTTTCTGAGTTCACTGTATTCTTCTCCCATAACCTCCTTGTACCGTGCACTGTGTACCAGGTGCCTAATAAGCAGAGAGGAGTTCAGTTTTCTTCTGAAAATTATCTGTGATTTTGGAGCTGTGATATTCCCATAATGTTTTGTTTTTATGGTGATAAGGATTTAACCAGGGAGTGCTGAGCTATATTTCCAACCCTCTTTTAGTTTTTATCTTAATTAAGGTCTCACTAAATTGCCTAGGCTGTGTTTGAACACTCCTCCTGGTTTAGCCTCCACAACACTGAGATTATGGGTGTGTACCCACATACCTGGCTCCTGGGGTGTTGAGCTAGAAGTCATTATACCAAATTCTATGCAGTATGTCCAGTTTCAGAGTCAATGAATGTGTCTCATCAGAAATGACTTTATAGTGTAGTGTATTTAATCTAGATAAAATATGAATTTCATTTCAGTATTCTTTTGGTCAATGTGAATCATACTGAGAAGCATAAAAGGATATTTTTCATGTTACATCACAAACTATAAATGTTAAATGCTTTTTGTTAGAATGGGGGAAGTTATAAGACTGATACAAGTACTTGTGGAGAGCTTTCATCAAGGAAGGGATTTATAAGTCTTATATATCTTACACTTACATTTCTGTGGGCATCATCAAAAAATATTACCTGTAACTGTATAAGGTTCACAGTTAATGAAACAAATTGTTGAAAGGCCCATTTGATTCTCCCCAGAGAAATTTTTTGTGTATATTTGGTATAGGTTCTCATTACACAGCTCCAACTTGTAGTGATCCTCCTGTTTTCAGAGGGCCAGGAGATAGCTCAATAGAATAAGTGCCTGGCTTACAAGCACAGGGTCCTGACTTCAATCCCTAGTACTAAAGAAAAAAAAAAAAAAAAAAAAAAAGAAAGAAAGAAAAACAATATTTTACATCATTTAAAGGTCAGCCAGATATTTCTGTGGACTAAAGTGCCTATTTAGGCAAGTGCTAGGGTACTGGGGTTCCATCCTCATGCTATGCTGGATCTACATTTGGGGTGCTCTGAGAGGCCAAACTAGGCTAAGCCTCGTGGGGTGCCCCTGTAATACCAGCACTTGGGAGGCTGAAAACAGGGGGATCACTAAGAGTCTGATCTGTGTAGGAGACTTTTTAGACCCTGTATTAATATCTGGCACTGCAAAAAACAAACAAACAAACAAACATAAAAACAACAAAACAACCCCAGAACAACTTTGTAATTTGATTCCCAGGACTAACTTCTATAGGAAACACTTTCATCGAGTATAAAACTATACTATGAAGTTATATTGATTAGAGCAATTGACACAATAACAAAAAAATGCCAACAAATGAAATAGCCACTGAATGGATTTGCTTACCAGAACCATAGTAAATCCGCTTGTCAATAATCATATAATTCAAAAAGAAATGCATTATATTTATGTTGACATGGATGTATGTACATCTAATATGTGACATGTAATGGTAAAAACATGTTATTCTTAATAGAATTTATGCAAGAATATGATGTACATTAATTTATGCAAATGTAGATCACAGTGGAGAGATTGTGATAACTTAATTATGGTTCGCAAAGAGACCTGAGCTTCCGTAGCCCTTATCTGTTCAGCTGTGGGTGGGTCACTTGGCTGCTGTAAACCTTGTTTTCTTTGCCTGTGAAACAGTGATAATATCAGATATACAGCAGAGCAACTCTGAGGTTTAAAGGGACATGCCTCACAATAGTAAGATCTCAGCACTTGTATGTTTCTTCCTACAGTGATTGTGTCCCTGCCAATACAGGACTTCATTTCATGAGGTAGTGAAATCCTCACAGACACCTAATATTGCAGAACAGCAATGCATGCTGCTATTTTTTAAACACATGTGGAAATGTGTCCAATAAAAAAAAAATAGCCATTCAATAGCATCACTGAATGAATGGGTACTGAAACTTGCAGGTAGTTTTTCTCTTTCTATATTATAAAAGACCTTCAGAGTGCAGTTTGAGAATACAAATTAAAACATGTAACCTTAAAAGTTCCGCTATCTCAGCCCTGCCAAACTAGGTATCAAATCTAGGGACATGAGCATTTGGGAGGAAAATCCCGTCCATAACAGGCCACCACCATGGATGTTCAAGTAAAAGAGAGGACCACAGCCTGCTTGATTCAACTGGAGATGTAGTGGACCTCAGACATAAATGATCCTCACCCCATATGAAGATGGTGTTCTCGCTTGATGAAGGAGGTCTACAGGGATGAGGCTGATCGGGCTGCCACAGTCCCGAGCTTTTTCTTATCACTTAAGAAGTACTTGTCATCATGCCCTTTCTGGATGAGTACTTTACACCTGAATCTCATTTATTTGTCACAAGACCCCCTAGGAGGAGGTCTTCTCAACCTCAGTTTACAGAAACTGAGGCTGGAATCTTAAGCAACTTGCATGAAAGCACTGAGCTAGGAAATGGTGGGTGGAGGATTTGAGCAAAGTCTGACCTGCAAAAGGAGATGTGAAGAGAAGCTCTTTGCTACCTGCAAAGTCTGTGGAGTTCCAATAGAGGCCATGTTCAGCCACAAAGCAGGACAATGTGAGCAGTAGGAGGGGCAGCTGTTCCCAGCCAGGACACCTCATGGATGGAGGTGGTGTCCTGCTTCATGAGGAGGAGAGCATTTGAGGAGCAAGGTAGCCAACCAGAGATGGAAAGCCCACTGGGATTGCAAAGATTGTCCTCCAAAAAGACATCATCACACACCTCAATTCTCAGTGCTCATTACCTTCAACATTTCAGTTGTGTGTTAATGACTGAGAGGCCTTCTGGAGTGCTGAGCAAGTTCACAACCGTTCTCTTTACATTCCGTATCAGAGGACCTGGGATCTTATTTTATTTTTTATTTTTTTGGTACCAGGGATTGAACAGATGACCTTGAACTTGCCAGGCAGGTTCCTATGCTGTTGAGCTATTTCTCCAGACTTCTGTGGCCTTCTTTGGGAAATTCATTTTTTTAAATTTTTTAACCTTGCCTATGCTTCATTTTTATGTTTCTTAGAGTCTAGAGCATCCTAACTAAACTAGGCTTATGTGCCCCCCACTATATTTAACACTCTTGTTTACTTCTGAGAACATTCACCATTATCTGCAATTGTCTTTGCCATTTGTTCTTGTATGTGACCAGTTTCCTCCTCTAAACTGTGAATTTTATGAAGACATGAATTCTAGCTGGCTCACTTTCCTGTGTCCAGTACTAGTGAACACCTGGAGTATGGTAGGTGTATTAGTCAGAGTTTTACTTAGAGGAACATAACAGATATAATATAAGGAATGGATATTAACACACAATATGCAATCTATAAGGAATTATAAGATTGGCTCACAATAGTCAGCCACAGAGTCAGATGAGGAAGCATGCAGAGGGCATCTGCATGCTCCCAACTGAAGAATTCAATCGTGAGGTCTGTACTTCACTGCAGCTGACACAATGTATCAACCACTACAGTAGGGAACCACAATACTTGTTGACAGAATAGAGTTGGTGTTTTGTTATTTTTTAGTGTCTGCTATTTTCTATTTATTAGGTGATATAAAATCAAATGTTATTTTTGTGAAAGTGCTTTACATACTGTAAAGTTTTATAAGTCTTTATTGTCAAATGAGGTACACAGATTTTACTCTTTAAGTGCAAGTAGTGATGTGAGAGTTTAAATACTTTTGTCACAAGCGACATAGCAGTGAAATGGTTAAAGTCAGACTTGAGCATTGGTTGCTGGAGTTCTATGTCTGTGATGATGAAAGCATGGATAATAACTATAAAACTCTTATTTTTAATCCTCTGCATTTTGTTATGGAAAGAAACAGAAAAGAGGAGCTGGCTTTCAGAATTCCTTTTAAACCTTGAATTAGGAGAGAGAGGGAGAGAGCACTGGCTCTGTGTTCTATTTTATTTGTTTATTTATTTATTTATTTGGTATTTAGTTCAGGGTCTACAAGGTACCACTGCACAGATTGAACTCATTGATCCTTCCTATTTTTCAGCCTCTCACGTGCTAGGATTACAATTATACCTCATCATGTCCCATTTCATTGGTCTTCTTAGGCCACCCAGTGGCAGGGCCCCCATGACAGGCCAGGGATCAAATCCCCAGTCCCTGTGTCAGTCTCAGAAGGTGCTTTAATCCCCTGAGCTCTCTGGTGGGCCCTTCTGGGTTCTATTTTAGAATCTTACAAATTAAGACTAAGATGCATTGGTTCATCTATTTGGCAACAGCAATAAATAACATAATACAAAAGCCTGTCCCATAGTTTTCTAAATAAGTTTGTAATTTAGAATTTTAGTAGCCAGCTGTGCATCTCAGTAGCTGCACCTGGGGACACAGGAAGTAATCTTTATGATTACCCACTTGGAGAGAGGAACACAGGGTGTGTGTACCTGTGCACAGGTGTCAGAATAGGGAATTTTATCCATAGAAACTCCATGTAACAAGTTTTTGTTTGTTTACCTACTTGAGCATCACAGGGGCTAAAATACACCCATTGCATTCTTCTCTTAGGGAATCATGTGCCTACCACAGTGGAGTGTGGATGTGGCTCTCAGTAGTTTGGCCTGGGACAGCAGGAGTCCTTTCGTGTATTTCCCACTTTACAAATCAACTGAAAGGTGTGTGCAGGAACTCGAAGGCAGCAATGGGTCCACATTTAAGATTTGGGTTGGTTTTTTTTTTTTTTTTTTGGTGGTAGAAGTAGCCCCATTCAATACAATGGCACATGAAAAAATGCAATGTACAAGTTTTGGGAAAGGGCACAAGTGAATTTCATGTTGCTTGTACATAGAGGGTAACATTGGCCCTGTGAGTCAAAGCTCCTGTGACAGTGAAATGGAACATACAGGAATTTATTTTTGTTATTATATTTTGAACATTGTACACCAAAGCACAATCAATGTTGAAAAATTTGGTGCTTTTTTATAAATAATAACTATTAGAAATTCAGTACTTTATGTTTAGGCCTTTTTTTCCTGTTAAGTATTTTTAATATAATAAAACATATAAAAATCAAAATCAATAATTAATCAATAGAAATAGTGTAAAGAATAAATGTGGGTATTATACACCCACAGCAATGTGACTTTAACAAGAAGTTGGTTTATGTCTCATGGATATAATTGTTTTAGTTAACATTTATTGAATGCTGCTATTCCTTGGTATCTATCAGGGAGTCCTGTAGGGCCCCTGAAGGTCTCAAAGTCTGAGGCTGCTCAAGTACCTTACATAGAATGGGTCAACATTTGCAAATAAACTATACATGTGTGCCCTTTAAATCATCTCAAGATAACTTATAATGTCTGTTACAGTTCAAGAACAGTATTGTGTAAATAGTTTCTGTACTATATCGTTTGGAGTGTACTTACAAGAAGAAACTGTGTAGAGAGCTGGGGAGATAGCTCAGTGGTCTACATGCCTGTCTAGAAAGTGCAAGGACCACATGCTGTTCTGGCTCCAAAGTTTTGGCCATACCATGCTGACCTCCAAACCAGGCATGGTGATGTTGGCCTGTGATCCCAGTGCTGGTGAGGCTGAGATAGGAGGATCACTACGAGGGCAACCTACATAATGAGGCCCTGTACCAGTACAGAAATTCTCCCCATATTTTATACAGATGCAACTTTTGTTTTCACGCTGAATATTTTCAGTTTATGGATGGGTGAAATTGTGGATGCAGAAGCCAAGTTTCAGGAACTATGCCACACACCCTTCAAGAACTGACTTTTATGACTGCAGCTCTCTGAGATGTATAATGTAATACAGATAAAGAAACTAACACACTAAAGGTAGGATACTCATGGAAGACCCACACAACTGGCTTTGAAACTCCTAATTACAGTGTCATGCTACAATGGCCTAGGAGTTTCACATGGAATTGTTCTGTAGGCCTTAAAACTTATCTGATCTATGGTTTTGAGCACATTATTTTATTTCCTCAAAACTCAGTGTTAGTAGGTGTGGAAGGATGATACTAAGGTCAGGGAAAAATTGTTGTAACCGTAATTTAGAGATAATATATACCTGGGAGGCTGAGATAGGAGGATTATAAGTTTTAGCTAATCCTGGACAAGTTAGTAACCTAATGAGATCAATTTTCAAGATAGAAATGGAGTGGGGTTTGATCCCTGTGTGAAGGAATCCCCAAGGAGAAGAGGACAATAACTTAGATAATGGTCATGGAGAATTGGCCATAGTCCGTGTTGCACAGAAAGGGCCCAAGTGTCATGTGTTTTCCTGTTTGCCTCTTTCACCATCATCTACATTGAAACAAGTATTGTGACTATTTTTACAGTTATGATTTATTGAAAGAGACACCTCTTCCCTTTCCTTCATGCTCCTTGCAGTCGCCAACCATGTCTCCTTTCATTTTCTTTCTTTTGCTGGTAGAAACTTCAGGAAGAGATGAATATCTATTAGACAAGATGACACTTAAGACAATGGCCAAGTACATTATATAGGAGACCTACTGACTTTTGGACTTGAATGAACAAAATACAGTTGAAATGCAGTAGTTCCCAATGTTGAAACTTCAAAATACCTGTAGGGAACACAAAAGACCTGAGTGTCAAAGTATTGTATGTAAACAGAGAATATATTATAGACATGAAATGTTTTGCCTTTTAAGAGTACATCTTTTTTTACATTAGATTTTATTGGTACATCTTAGATATACATAATGATCCCATTCATCATAGAGTATTTGTACCTGTACATGGTATAACTCGATTTTCCCCCTATTCCTCTGCCCTACATTCAACTCTTTCTCCTTTCCCCATTTACAAAGCTTTATTTCTATATTTTCTTTCTCTTCTCAGTTTTTTAACTAAACCTTGCTTTACAGGAAGGAAATCCTCATAGGTCAGTATGGACGTGTGGAACTAAGGCATAAAATGAACACACGGTTTGGTCATTGGATGCATTTTTTAGACCCACAAGGGATTTAATAAATTAGCCTAGTTCAGTTTATTGTTTATTGCATCCATATTAATCATATAAAATAATAAATGTCTTAAATATGTGTTAATGGAGGTTGCTAAACATATATGGCTAACTGCAAGGCTAGTACAGATAGATGAGGGGATAAGGGCATCAATATTGAACTTAAGATTGTCCCCTGGCTATTTTTTTTTAAAGTTTTGTTTGTTATTTGCAGTGACATGATGCCACCAGAGCAGTATTTATTTATTTTTTATATGTCTTTAGTACAGCATCTACAGGGTCTCACTGAACAGATTGGACTCATAGTAATCCTCATGTGTTTAGGCCCCCAAGCACTGGGATTACAGGCTCGAGCCACCACACCCTGTCTTCCATTGGCTATTTTTAAGTAAAATAATTAACAAGTCAAAAGAGATACAAGATTCTCATTTTTAAAATACACAGGTGCTTCCATGTACTTACAATATGCACCACAGTGCTAGGCAGGCATCAGTGGAGGATTACAGATAATTTTATTTTTGTTATTATTATTTTTTAATTTAAAAAAATATTTATTTATTTATTTTCTTGTTTCAGAACCTTTGTTTGTTTATTCACTCATTTTCATGGCTGGCTCAGCCCGCCCTGAGGGCAGGGCTGGCACAGCATGTGGTGCCCGTGTTTGAACTGTGGTCCATCCAAGCTTTCCCAAGCAGGCGCTTTAGACCACTGAGCCATCCCGCTGGGTCCGATTACAGATTTTATTAAAAATAGCCTCATATTTCTATTGGGCCAGACAATTATTTTAAAGGTTGGCTACCACCTTTCTGTGATGGACACATCTTTTCCTTGGGGTGAAGAAAGAAAGGCTGCACAGAGACAGAAGGGATCCCATTCCACTGGATTTCTGGGGAGTCCCAAGGGAACCAAGTATATAAGCTGCCGGCTGTATAAAGCTTGGGGAAGGAAGAAAGGCCTGGTGTCCTTACCGGTCCTTAGCTTTGAACACAGTGGCGGTGACCCTTGCTGCTGATATACTTCTCCCCTGTGTTGACACACTTCTGCTTGGGCATGCAGTCTGAATTGAGTTCACATTTCTTAGTGCAGTAGGCTGTTAGAAGAGAGCAGCTGAAACCTCTGTACTAGGTCCAAGTGCTAGGGATGGTAGCCCTTGACTATGGTAGAAATTCCACTTTTTTCTTTTAGTTCAGCGCATAAACGTAAATCCCAACTGACTACTGTCACGATGAGTCATTAATAACTAATATTACCATGGGAAACTGTCATCACATTGCTCAAGAGGGTTAATGGAACAGGAATTGAACCTGTGGCCAGTCTTCAAATGACTAAGGAATGAGTTACATGGAAGTAAGTGCAGAGAATTTGGGACTGTCCTTTGAGAAAAAAGTGGTAAAGGAAGAGCTTGAGATGATCGACATTTAACATGAAAATATTTTTATCACAATCCTACGAAGAAGCTGTTGGAGTAGGAGCTACTCAGCAGGCAGGGTGGCTGAGATTGGGGGCAGGTAACACTTAGAGATTTCAGGTGGAGGGGTGAACCAGGGCAAGGAAGGGAGAAAGTAGAGGACAGAGATTCTGCTCCAGGGAGGGGAGTGGTGCCCATCAAGGAGAACCTTAAAGGAAAAGACATTTTCTTCTCTCCTTTCTTGTTCTCATCCCATACATGCTGGTTGATGTCCTAAATTCTGGCCCTTGCATTTAAGGAAGGTTGGGGCCAGACTCACACATCTCTTGCTCCTCTTCCTCCGGTAGCCCCTGTAGCTCCTGTAGCTTCTCTAGGGTCTTTAGCTCCCGGAACCCTAGGCCGAGAGTGATGAGGGTCACGAGAAGAAGGAGGCCTTCTAACATCATGGTGCTGCTGGAAGTCTTTGACTGTCCTGTGGCGTGGCCAAAGAGACCTGACGTTTATATCTTCCATCTACTGAGCTGGAATGCAGAGTTAGGGGTGTGGCTGTGGAAGACTAAGCTCCGCCCAGAAACTAACATTGCCGGAGACACATACCATTCCTGCCCTATGGAATGCCATGTTACTTAAGCAAGGTAAACCTCCACTGATTGATAAAAAAGACTTCTATATGAGGAAATCTGGGGTGTGGCGGGACAGGAGTCCTATGTGTTGCAATCACTCATTCATTTTCAACTCAGGTATTATGTTATTTATCGTGGGCCAGGAATGTGCTAGGCATGAAGAATATGCTCTAGAGAAGAATGTGCTCTCAGAGATGGTACAGTCCAGGAGCTGGGTGCTAGGCAGCCATGGGTGCAGTCTGCTCCTTCATTTAACCTCCCTGCTTGGGCATCTTCAGCCCTGTGAGAGCAGGGAGAGGAAGGTGTGAGAGCTAGCAGGGTGTTCGTCTATCATTTGCTAGTGACACAGTAGACCCCATTAGGGTCCCCATGCTGGTCTTTGTGGCATGGTCTGCTCCCTCTGCTCCTGGGCCCCTGCACAGGTGTGATTATCTTTGCTTTCATGACACATGTATTTTTTTTCTATTTCATCTCTTCCAACTGCATTTCTGTGAACCTAAGTTCTTGACTTTCATGTTAAACTCTCCTAAGTTGTCTGTCATCTTACGCATTGGAGTGGGCAAGGGGTTGAGGCTGTAGGAACCAGCCAACCTAGCAGTAAAATTTAATTTCCTCTTTCTTGTAGGCATTCTTTATCTGGAGGACTGATTTTCTAAAATATATTGTCCCTGTTTGTCTCAGGGTAGAGCATATGCCCTCTTTCTTCCCCAGTGGTGCGGATAGCAGGGGAAACTCATAACTTTTGATCATGAACATTGGGTTCCAAAAGATTAACACCAGTTAAGGAGGATGCTTTGGTTAATTAGTCATAGCAGGACCAGTTTGCAGTCTGTCTATAGGCGTCTGGGAAGATGACTTCATTTCTGGATATATAACATGTTTTAAAGGCTTTAGTTCGTCCTTTTTAAAAAATTTTTTTTCTAATTTTGATGCAGAGATCTTCCCTAGTTCCCACAGTTCCAGAAATGCCACCACTGGAGATCTTTGTCACCTGTGCTCCTTCTTTTTAACTTCTCTGCTCTGGAACCATCAGCCCCGTAACTAAGAGCAGGGAGAGGTAGGTGGGTAGCAACTGAATCATCTCATAAATTGATAGTACAATTGATAGTGCTCTTAGGGGGCGCTACTACAGGTGATGCAGAAAGCACTTTTTCAGCGTGCCTGCCTACCCGAAAGCTCAAATTGGCTGGTATCTAAATTCTATAACACGGCTAGTCCCTAATAACAACCTTTAGAGATCCTAACCATCAAAAAGGTTAGTGATAGTCTCCATATGTAATTCTTCATTAAAAAAACAAACAAACAAACAAACAAACAAACAAACAAAAAACTCTACAGCCTGAAGTTGAATTTCTTTTTTAATTGGACAATAGTCAAAATGTAACTCACTTCTTTTTGGATGATCTCCTTTCTGATTTTATTACAGGTGCTCTAAACATGTGCTTATTTGGCCCTCTGAGCTGAGTGAGACCCTCAGATCCTCGGCAGGGGGAACAATTCTGTTTTCCTACCTACTCTGTACTCTCTTGTTCCTCTCCACCCAGGCACCCTGGGCGCAGCTGGTCGTTGCCCCTTGCCTCACATGTCATGTTTTATTCATCTAGTTCAGGCTGTTCCTTGACCTTGGTGCTTGTTTTTCCTCTCCTCTGCTCGCCCACATATTTCTTATCTATTCATACTCAGCCAAATATTGCAGCTACGATATGGTCTGCCTTCCAAAGGTTCATGCATGGAAGAGGTGATCTCCAGTGTGGCAGTATTTAGATGTAGAGCCCAAGTGGTTATTTGACCATGAAGACACTGATTTCATTAGTGGGTTAATCCATTGATGGCCAATTGCAGATGAACCAGTCATTAGGAGGTAAGGTCCAGTGAGCAGAAGTAGCTCATGGGAAGCATGCCTTTCTCTCCTCCTCCTCCTCTTCCTTTTCTTACTCCTCCTATCCTTCCATTTCTTTGTTCCCATGCTCTTCCTCCTCCTGTTTATCATCTTCATCCTCCCTTCTTAGTCTCCTCCTCCTTCTTCTCCTCCTGTTCCTCCTCCCCTCCTCCCCCTTCTCCTTCTCCTTCCACTTTTCCTCCCTCCTCCTTCTTTTCCTTCTCTTCTTCCTCCTTTTTCTGTTTCTCCTCTTGTTCATCCTCCTCTTTCCTCTTCCCCTTATTTTCTTTTTCTTATCCTTCTCCTCCTTTTCCTCTGTCCTCCTCCTCTTCCCTTTCCCACGTCTTCTCCCTGGCTACCATGAGGTTAACAGCCTTGCTCTACCATATTCTTCTGCCTTCATGTCTCTGCACAGCCACAGGCCTAAAACAATGCAGGCAGCTGACTACTGCTTGAGCAGTTATTTGGTCACTGCAAGGAAAAGGTGACTAATACACCTCTGAAATTTTCCTTTACCTCAACCCTTGAGATACTAGCTTTCTGCACTTGACATAGTTTTCATTGTACTATAGTACTCTTAATTATTGGTAGTAGTACTTGAAACTTTTCTCTTGTGAGTTCTTTTGATATCTTGATGCTTAGGCTGCAGTTGTATTGCTTTTCTTGTGCTTAGTGCTTAGTGATGGGTATGTGTTAATCTTAGCAGTTATTACCTGAATACATCAGGGAAATGAAGTGTGGGATGTAAGTGGAGATGTGGACTAAGGGGTTGGTGGTAGTAGAGAAAACAGAATTCGAATTTTAAAGCAAAAGGGAGAAGACAGGACTATATACTAGATCGTCAATATATTAAAAATGGGGCTATACATGCATAATTATGACATACTGTTTTATAGGAACATGCTAAATTCCCCAAATGGGAGATCAAAATAGGATGAAATGGCAGGAAGGATATGGTATTAGTGGTGAATAAACTTCCTCTTCAATCCCATCATATAAATGTTGGTGAGAAAACAGCTACATTCTTTTTTCAAAAAAGTACTTATAAATCTCCCATGGTGTCCCATAACCTGTGCAAAGCACTGAAAGTATGGTGAGAACAAGGCAGGTGTTGCTTTCTCTTAAGGAGTTTCTATTCTAGAGGAGAGACATGGAGGAAAAAGAATAATTGTTCCACAGAAACCATGTGGGTGCAAGAGACCAAGACAGTATTTTGTTTGTATACAGAAGCTTAGAGTGGAAACCAAGTGTCACCTGGCTGTCCCAGAGCTGCCAGTGGGAATCGCGTTTGCATTTACTCAAGTGACTGGACTTTCCACCTGCCCACAAAAGAATCAGGACCCTCCGAGACTTTCCCAGCTGCTGGTCCATGATTATCCTCATGGTTTTAACTTGTGGTGTGCCTTGTGCTGAAAATTTAGATTGGTGTTTAAATGCTGATAGTCCCTAGGCTGCAGACACTTGCTTTCCCCTTGTGTAAACTAAGGAGCTCAACTAGATATGGACCTGAGGAGCAGTCCACCGCAGATGTGAGCTAAGGGAATAAAACTCACAAATGCCATTTACGGAGCAGTCATCTCATTCTAGTTCTTCGCAGACACGTGTACGTTTAGTATTTCTGACAAGACAGTAGATGGGTTGTTAGAAGTCCTGTGGCCAGAAGGAAGCATTTCGTATGATACAAGGGGGTCATGTCTGCTTCATGTTCACATCTGCTTCATCTTTTATTCTTTGCTAACCGTCTTCCTCTGTTCTCAGGCAGCATGGTAGGGCAAGAAGAATGTTGAGAGAAAATTTCAATGCCTAGTTTGAGTCAGGCCTCTCTTCATTTTATGGTATTTAAGGAGCAGCTCAGGGCCCCTTGTGTGTTTGGGTGATGTGCTTAATGAGCCGTTGTGCTTAGGAGATTACACAAGCATTGTTATCATCTTGCAGATACAAAAGTAACCCACAGAGAGGTTTACACCATGACAACATAGTTAAATGTCAGAACTAAGATCAAACTTCAAAAATAGTGCTGTTTCACTGCACATATTACTGTGAGGGCAGGTCTAAAGTATTAGGAAATATTTTGATTCATTTCTCATCATAGATAAATGACTTTTGAGTGCCTTAGTTGCTGCTCCATCTTGTATGGTTTTCATGGTCAGCATGTCATTAGCAGAGAATCACTTTGAGCCAAAGTGCAGATTCTGGCACTCAATCAAATCAAAGGTAAGGGTCTCCCCCCAAAAGTATAATTTTGGTTTTGTAAGAGTGCATACAGCAGGTGACCCTCACTTTTGGCTATGCACTCAGGTCATTAAGTTGAAGAATAAGACTGATGTGCATACAACATAGTGAGCAGGAGTAGGAATCTGGAGAGTGACCCCTGTCATTTGCATTTGTCTCCAACACTTGCTAGCTCGGTAACCTCGGGAACATTTCGTTTTCTGTGCTTCAGTTAATCATAACTCAGACCTTGTTGCTGAGAGAACTAAGGGAATATTTACATACATTCGTACTGTTAGCACAGTTTCCTGAAAACTGGCAGCTACTACTATTGTGAATTCCTGTTGGAAGGGATGTATGCCTTCTTGTTCCTTTGAGTAAGGCACTTACACATGCAGGAGTATGCAAGATTATTAAGAAAATGTTGCACATTAAGTAAAAGCCAGGACCTATACATATATTATTGTGCTGGATATTATAAATTCAACCATGAAGGAACTAGGGCTTAAGGTAGCATTGCTGTCAGCTCAGTGACTTTATGTCACATTGTGCTTACACTATGGAGGCCAAAAATGTTATGGAGTGACCAATATCTCTAAAGAGTCCTTACCTAGGGAAGGGGCATTAAAAGTCATAGCATTCTTATGTACTTGTTTCACAAGGTGAGAAAGAACACACCGGTTTGAATGGAAGGCACTGCCCCACCCTCAAGGCTCCGTCTCTCCATGAGAACTTCTGTAGGGCCAGGGGGTTGTTACTGGGAGTGACCAATATGTACACAATTGCCACACATACCAGGTCCCCTGCTCACCCTGCTCTGAAACTAGAGCATGTGACCAAGGCTGATGTTGGTGTCAGGAACTGTAGGATAAGATCTAGGCTTTGGGGTAGTGACAAGCATGTGCCCACCTATGTCAGTCTTTACATCCTTCACAGATCTAGATTATATAGCAGGTAAGAATCTGACCTCTGTGGCCAGCCCACCTAGCCTCAGATCCTGATTCCAACTTAGTAGATATCTATGTGAATGAGAAGAACTTATTTGACACCAATATCATGTTGCTGAATGAAGTTTTTTCCTCCCAAGTCAATGCAGATGGGCAGAAATAGGATGAGATCCTGCTGTGTTTCACAGAAGTGGCCTAGCTCGTGCGACCTGGGTCACAGCACAGGTATTTGGAATCTTGAGGACTGGTAAAGGCTTGACCTTTCTGGACTATATAGACACTTTTTTTTTCAATTTCATTTTTTTTTTATTTTCTCTTTTTTAAATTTTATTTTTTGTGACTTTTAATAAGAAATAATGTATAATGATGTGGCAGTTTCAAAACATGTTAGAAGTACATTTCAATATTTGACAGAATGCATATTGTTGTCCTCCCTTTAGTTACACAGAGCACAGGGCATAGATGTTACAATTTTTCAAACATTATTGGTACAACAAATTTTCTTCTCATTAAACTAAGAGAAAGTAGTTGTATACATAATCTAATGTTCAATAATCACAGTGGGTTTTTGGCAGAACTGGCAATGTCAGAAGCTGCTGATTTAAGCCTTTTACAGCTCAGCATTCTAATCTAGCTTTACATTTTATGCCAAAATTTTCTGTTGAAGGAGATTATGGGGCTACAGAGAAAAGGGATTGAAGATACCAAAGATGCCAAAGTCACCTAGAGAGAAAACATTCTTTCAGGCTTTCACAGAGAGCTAACTGGTCAAGCAATGGCCGTGACTCATCCAGATGGCTGACACTGACAACACTTCTACAAAGCACTGTATATGGTTCCAAAGTAAATCCTGAGGGCACTTGACTGACCTTGAGAGATACAAAATATACATGTTTTGCTATACAAGTCTTGCTTAAACTTGCCCTTAACCACCCAGTAGAAAAGTTTAACCACAAGGCATAGACACTTCTTAAACACCGAGGAATGACATATTTTCACACAAGCTTGGAAGCCAAGGGAAACACCTTCTACCTCATTATCAAGACTACTGAAATCTGACACCCACTATGACAAATGGAAGTGGGGTTGGGTGAAAGAGAACTGCAACATATCGGGCACTTCAATGCACCACATTAATGAAACACATACATGTATATATTTCCCATATCCAACCTTTTTATCACAAACATCCTCTGGGGTTGACTCTATTTCATATATGGTCAGATGGTAGCCTGTCCAGATTGACTACAGCTTCTTAATTACCTACATGTTTTTGACTCCAAATCCCAAACTGTCTCCCACACAACACTGTTATGCTTTTTCCCTACAAACTCCCAATCACTAGATTTTAGATCCAAATATTAATAGTATAGGGTTCAGAATTTGGCCTTGGAATGGCTCTTCACTTCTCCTTCCCAGTTCCACAGAAGTATGTAGAAATTTTCATTTGGTCAAGCTAATCTAGAAGACTAGCATGTAGATTACCTGGAGTAATTAAGCCTCACATTGGTTCAGATGGAGTGGAGAACCTATATTTAGCTATAATGGATTTTAACTTCCTCTTGCCAACTTATACAAAATACTTAAACCTTTTTTATTACATGTTTTCAGAAATGTTGTTCTGACTTTTATATTTCACTTTTCCATTTGCAGAGCTTTTTGGAATAACATACATTTTACAAGGATGGCTCTTAGGCATGCTTCCCTACTACAGCAAGTTGGTCTCTGTGGGCTTGGCCACAAGGGTAAGCACCTCTGTAAGTGGCTCTCTAGAAGACTCATTTCTTCTTCCCACCTACATGGGACTTCACGTTTTTTAGCTTTCCTCATAGTTAGCTATGGTCAAAGAAGTTGACTTTCAGCCAATGGAATGTGAGCTGATGTGATGTACTCTACTTCCAGGGTAGGGCTCTACTTTCCCTCTTCCTCATGCACAACCCTTAGTGTTTTTCTTCCCATTGGTAGCTAAGCACAAAGGAAAATGATCGTGAACACTAACATGGAAAAAGATCGGTCCCTTAATTGCTACTCATACCAGAGAGAAATAAAATTCTACTGAGTGAAGCTGAGTAATTAATATAATGTGAATTCTGATTAGTTGCGTCTTTTCTGATAAATCAGTTTGACCTCTTTGTTTTATCCAACCTCATCATAACTCTCCCATTTCTCACCTTCCACAGCACTGCCAAAGACAGCAATTTTGTTTTTTAAAATTCTATTAATGGTTCTTCATTCATAAAATATTTTAGAAACACATTTATCTTTATACATATAATAAAATGTGTTAGTATTTGTTACCATCTTGATATGTAGAATAAACAACCCCCTTATCATGATTTCATTTATTTACTTATTTATTTGAATCATTCGTGGTTGAAAACAGAACTTTGCACTTAATTCCATCCCCAGCTCTTCACTGTTTTTATCCCCAGAGGAGTTGCTAATAGGCTAGGCTGTCCTTGTTGAAATTCCAGTCATAGCCCATTACATCTTTCTAAAATTTCTTAAATATCATTTTATACTGTAATTTTGAAAAAAAATGTGATTAAATTTTCTTCTACAATCCTTGTAATATGAAAAGATAAATTTATAGATACAACTTAATACATGGATTTTGTATTTGAATATAGCATCTATTATTTTGGTATTCTAAAGCAAGCAGATTCCCTGAAAGACAGTTTTTCTAAGACCAAAATAATTGCGAAGTGCTGTTAATCACAGAACCATCATCTGGCTCCCTATAAGTACATCATGCCCAGTAACATTTAGTGAGAATTTGAAGTTTTTGTTACTTGGCCTATGCTCCTTTTATTATTATTATTATTACTTTTAATAAGAAATAACAATGTGACAGTTTCAAAACACGTTAAGTAGTACACTCCCAATATTTGATACCATACATATTGTTGTCCTAAAAGTTATACAGAGCACAGGGTGTAGGCGCGATAATTTTTCTAATCATTATTATTATTATTTTTTGTCTTTTTGAGACAGGGTCTCGCTATGTAATTCAGACTGGCCTTGAGCTCACTTTTGTAGCTCAGGCTGGTCTCGAACTTGCACCGATCCTCCTGCCTCAGCCTCCCAAGTGCTGGGATTATTTCTTTTTTTCTTTTTTTTAGCATTTTTTTTATTTTCTTTTTTCTTGTTTCAGAACCTTTGTTTGTTTATTCACTCATTCTTTTGGCCCGCTCAGCCGGCCCTGAGGCACAGCATGTGGTGCTGGGGATGGAACCACAGTCCCTGAAGCCGCCCAAGCTTTCCCAAGCAGGCGCTTTAGACCACTGAGCCATCCTGCCGGGCCCCAGTGCTGGGATTATTTCTAATCATTATTGATACAAAGAATTTCTTCTCATTGAACTAGGAGAAAGTAGTTGTATACATAATTCAATGTTGCATAATCACCATGGGTTGTTGGCAAAGCTGGCAATGTTGGAAGCTGTTGAACTAAGTCTTGTATAGTTCAGCATACTAATCTGGCTTTATGTTTTATGCCTCATGGTTAAACTTTTCTGCTGGGTGTTTAAGGGCAAGTTAAAACAAGACCCGTATAACAAAAACATGTAACTTTTGAATCTCCCGAGGTCAGTCAAATCCCCTCCGGATTTACTTCAAAACCATGTATGGAAAGACAGTAATTTTACATTTTGTCACCACTATTGATTTTTTCTAAATAATGTTGGTGCTGCTGTTAAGGAATAGTATGCTTTTGTTACTTTTAAGTAGTGTCCAGCCGTAGTGTGATTCTGAAGCTTTGGGGCATGTGCCAAAGTGGTAAACAATAGCGGGAGTATGTGGAAGAGAAACTTTGCCTCATGACAGCTAGGAGGGAGGAAGGGGAAGAAACAGTGGCAGAGAGAGAGACAGAGACAGAGAGAGAGAGAAAGAGAGAGAGAGACAGAGAGAGACAGAGATAGGTTGGGTTCCCACTATCTTCTTCAAGGTCCCCAATGCCTTATCTTCCTCTCAGCCCCACCTCCTACAGCTTCTACAAACTCACAAGAGTGTCAGCTTTTATTGGTGCACTTATTCAAACCATCAAAGTATTTATGGGATGATGAGGCCCAAGGATTTTGGGGTTCTATTGTTATGCATTTTGGTTGGTTTGAGAGGAGGAGTATGTGTGCGCCCTGGATGCCAGCACAGGGACCAACTGGTTGTTTGTGTAGTGGGGAAGCATTCCCCAGAGCCATTCTTGTAAAATGTATGTTTTTTCTAAAAGAATATGTATGAGTGGACCTACATGTGCTCTCAGGACATGTGTATGTGCTCTTAGTATGTATGCTCATAATACATATGAACCTTTGACTGAGAAAATGAATCTCAATCAGGAGGAAAAAAGTAGTGTTGGCCAATGCTTTGCAGTTACATTGGCCTGGTAAGTATTGATTTATAGGCCACCAGTGACTGTCCACTGCAAAGACCCAAACATGCCAGTCCAGAAGCAGCCACCCTCCCAGAAAGGATCATGTAGGTTTAGACCGGAGGAACAGTGCAAGGGACTGGCAGGCGAGACAGTGCCATTCTCACTACCCAACTTGCAGGCCCCCATTATGTATCTCGCAAGTTCAGGAGGACCTGAATTTTACAGAGAATCATCCTGGTACAAAGATGTACAATTTAATTGGCCCAAGCCTTTCCCATTTTTGGTCCCCTAACATCTAATAGCAGCCATAACAAACCTTTCAGAGATCAAGTGCCCAAACTTCAACCCAAAACCTAAGTATTTATCACAAAGTACCAACAGTGCACTTAAGCCCAAATCCTAAGGTTTTAGTTTGGAAAAAAACAGCTGTTTTCTGATGTTTGGCTGTGGATGCAGCCTGGCTCACGTGCTGACAGGGAAGGCTCTGCAGGCCCGCTGTGGCTGTGCGCTGCTGGCTCCCCTCCAGTGTCCTGCAGTGAGTCACTAACTGGGTCCAGTAAGCACTGCAGTGTGGATTCCTAAAGTCCCAGTGCCATAAGTGCTTTCTGTCGCAGGTGAGAAGTGAGTACAGTTTGTTTTTAAGTGGTTTAGCGGGACCAAAACCCCAGCTAAACATACACTTTGGGTTTTTATATTTAGAGGAGGTGTAGTTTTAGGAAAGGAGGGAGTTTTGGATCTGCTATCTCCTGGGTCTGGCCTTGGCAGTCTCTGTATGTTTCTCCATTAAAAAAAATTAGACACTGATAATACTCAACTCGTGAAACTGGTGTAAGAATAAGGAAATACAGTAGGAAAAATATTTAGTACCTAGTAATGTATCAACTGAGAGATTACCTTCCCTTTGCATGTGTTCTTTACCTTCATTTATATTTTAAGATCCCAGTGGTAAACGATCATCCTTTACAACCTCTATGAAGCACTGAATAGCCTTTTAGAGGAACCATGATTTAGTTGTTGCTACTTTGGATATCATCTTCCAGACCAGTTCATCTAAGAAAGTAAGGGACATGAAGCTTCTATGGTAAATGAGCACCATGGAGGGTAAATATTGGTGGAATAAGTGAGTGGGCTATGTGTTGTCTTAGTCATCTTGTTCTTGCAAAGACTCAGCATCCAAGACCTGCAACTTAAAGGATGGGCGGTTCGTTTTGGCTCACAGTTTCAGCGGATTCAGTCCGTGGTCAGCAGGTTTTCATACAGAGGGGTGTAGTGGAAGGGTAGGAAGTGGCATAAAAATGCTTGGGCTATGGCTGCCATAACGCAGAGGTTAAAGAGCAGAGTTGGCGAGGAGGCTACACCTTTCCAGGGCATGTTCAGACCTGCGCCCTTCTAACCAGGCTGCTGTCCTAACAGCACTCTCACGATAGTTTTCTGGGAATATGAGAATTGTGGGGGCCATCCTTAATTGGAACCATAACTGCACTGGCTATGGTGGTTTCACACCAGTGTAGATATGTGTATAGACTGTATAACTGTATAGACATGTATAGACTGATTTCTTTACAACCATGTTCTTTTAGACCCTGTTCAGGAAAAACTTCTAATCTTTTAATTTTAATTTTAACTTTTAATTTTTATTTTTTATTATGTCTGGCTGAGCTTGTCCTGGTGGTGGGACTGGCACAGCATGTAGTGCTGGGGATCAAACCATGGTCCCTGTGGTTGCCTAAGCTTGCTTAAGCAGGTGCTTTAGATCACTGAGGCCTCTTGCTGGCCTAGACTTTTATTTTTAATTAAGAATATTTCTAGCTTTTTCAAGCCTACAAATACTTCCAAAGCCATGCATTAATAATCTGTAGTTTTATGGTTTTCTATTCTGAAGCCATAATATATTTTATAACTTTCATAGAGGTTAGAGGAAGCTGTTTTACCTTTCTTTCTGCTCAGAGACCAGACTAAACCTTTGGTCTCTTAGGGATGTGGAAGGCAGGGCTTGCAGCTCTAATGTTAGTCTTTAGCTTGTGAGCACTTTTTTCCCCATGTGTTGCTGGTGTATAGTATAGGGGTGTGTGTGTGTGTGTGTGTGTGTGTGTGTGTGTGTGTGTGTGTGTGTTGGCTACTGTGAAAAGTCCTGCAGTAAATCTTGGTGTCTCTTTGACGTAATGACTTCCTCTCTGTTAGATGTACAACCATAATGTAGTTGATGGATCATGCAGTAGTTCCTTTTGCTTTTATATTCTATTTTTAGCATCTTGAGGAATGTGCATTCTGTTTTCTGTCATAGCTGCAATAATTTACATTACCCCCAAGAGCCCTACAACCCTCACCCCCATTCTCCTTTCTCTACTCTCTCACCAGCATTTTTCTTTTTGCATTTTGGATACTAGTCGCTTGAACTCAATTAAAATGATCACACTGTAGTTTTATTTTGCATTTCCACGATTATTAAATTGGACATTTCTTTCACACACCAGTTGGCTCTTTCTAAAAGAATTTAGTGATCAAATTCTATGTTGAGTAAAAGCTATCTTACATTAGTGAAGCTGTAAAATGAAGCCAACTAAAGAAATCATCAGTGTCCTAGGAACAGATTAGGTTTCCTAAGACAAGGAAACTAGAAAGAAAACACCTAGAGGGTAACAAAAGTATGATCTGGGGCTATGGCTGAGGTGAACAGAGAATGACAGTTTGGCATACAGCTTGGTAAGGGACTTCCTAAGTGTTCCTTTCATCCAACTGTGCAGAGAATGGAGTGGAGAGTTTAGGAAATCGGGGTATGGTACCCTGAAAGAGTGAGCCCTGTTGAAGAGGATGTGCAAGCAATGTTTCTTAGCTTACTGAGAGTGTGACCACCGTATCTGGGCCCAGTAGGAGAAAGCGAGAGATGGAATCTGTGTCCAATCCCAGCAGCCTTCAGGAGAAGCAAACAGCAGTGGAACTCGTTCTTACAGCCTTGAGGAACCAAGCAAGGTAGGCTCAAGCTCTTCTGTAGTGGGCTCAGCTGTGAGGCTTTGGGCTTGGTTCTGGTCTGAGTCTCTTAGGTACTTGGGGAGCAGATTTTTAAACCCAGTTTCTCTGTGTTCAGTTTATGGCCAGGTAATGGCTCACCCTGGAAACATTTAGTCTCTCGTTTGGCAACCTAGCCCAGAGAGTATACTCATTTCTTGTGTAATGTCCAGTGTTTTTCTGACTTCTGAGGAAGAAGAGGAGATGTGAGTCAAAAGGCACGTGTTCAGTGCCTTTTGGGAGTGGCCATTTCTTTTCCAAGGTAGTTTTCTTCTTTGAAATGTGGAGCTTAATGCACAATTAAAGTAATTTGATAAAAGAGGCAGAACCATATCACACATGCAGTGTATCAAAGCTGAAGCGCTAATCTCTTCCTTTCCGGTTTGGGGTTCATTTCATTTTTTTTTTTTTTTTTTTAGTGGGATGAATTTAATTAAGCCCATTTAATCAGGAGAGAGAGAGAGAGAGAGAGAGAGAGAGAGAGAGAGAGAGAGAGAGAGAGACAGACAGACAGACAGACAGACAGACAGACAGACAGAGACAGATGAGAGGAAAGAACCTAGGACTCCTCTGGCACACACCAGCTCCCACAGGGTCCACTGCAGAGTGCGCTGTGCGGTGGCAGTCACTGGCTTTGCGTGTGCTGTGGCTCCACCAGAAGGTTGTGCTGCGCACCTGCAGATGTGTCCTTTACTCTAGCAGCACAGTGAGAGAACATTTTTTTTTTTTTTTAATTAGGAGGAAGCTGAGTGCTATAGATTTTTACATGTTTCCCAAGTGTCAGCTCAATATTTTGAAATAAACTCTTCATCCCATGTGATGTTGCTAGCCATTAGCACTCTGCTACTTGAATGTTTTAGGATTAATTAAAAAAATCATATGCTAAGGCCAGAGCCACAGAACAACATATGCTGGTTCACCTAGCCTAACACTGAAGGTAGGTATAATTTTTCAATCTGCGGAGGAGAAACCTGAGGTTAAGTACTGTCCTACACCACACACTGGTGAGCTGCAGTGTGTGTATGAGCTATCATAGGCCTTTTCATCCTAAGAATCTTGATTTTTCTCATCTGGGAATAAAAAGTAGGGATGCAAAATTCACCAAGAGGGTCTGGTTAAGATATGAAAATAAAAGAAGGAAACCTTTCCAAGAATGCCTATTAGAAAGTGACTTATCAAGACTGATGTTTCTAACAAATGTAAATGGCAAAGTTTTGAAACTTTCAGAATGACCTGTTGTTTTAAAAATACACATGACATACTATCAAAGTATGTTTTCGTGTAATCAGTGAAACTGTTGGTGTGATGACAGTGGTCCTTTTTGGTTTTGGTTTGTCGGTGGTTTCTCTTTATGTAATTAGATTTACCTGTGTAGAGAAAAGGGAAATGGTGAAAGGACTTTCCAAGGGATTCTTATTAATAAAATGCTGGGCACACACCCATGTCAGCAGTTACCATTCTGGAAGGGGAGCAGTAGAGGAAGAGTTCCAGGAAGACTGAGGTCATGTCCCAATTCTAATTAGCAGCAGTGCTGATAAGACTAGGCAGGGCCTAATTCCCCTGGTGACACCTGAGTGGAGGAATCCAACAGGACTCCTTGGCTTGACCTTGTTAGGGGTGAGGGAGCCGACATGGCCTCAGTCCTTCCATACATAGTGTCTTCCAAGCCATGGTCTCTTCTGCCTGGACTCCAGATGCCTGACAGAGAAGTCAGACAAAAGAGCAAGTGTCAGTTATGGGAACCAGGAGGGAGCCAAGGAAAGAAATGTATAGCACCCTTATTAAAAGGTAGAGCTCACATTTTACCATTTTAATGAGTTATCTGTGAAATGTAGACTACTGGAAAATATTATTTCCTTTCTTTGAAGAACTTTATAGTTGATAGCAGCTATATAATCCTGAAGAAAACCTGAATAGACCCTAATGCCTTGACCTATTTCACCTATTTTTAGGTCCTAAATAAATCTTACACTTGCTTTTAGCTACTTGTTTTTCATTGACTTTAAAAATATTCATTAATTTTAGAAGTAAATATAAATAAAACCTCCATTGCAAGGGTTTCAATGATCATAATGAGTCTTTGATGAAGTTTGATTATGTCCTAACCCCTGATCATCTTACCCCAGACCTCATCCTATAAATACCATGAAAATCTATCCATGAGACAGGTGGATTCGATAGTCTCCAGGCACATTTGAGAGTTGCTCTCCCATTTCTACATTTAGCCATGTTGTGAACAAACTTCCTTACCTTATGAACCAACTCATCATTTCAGTGATGGATGTACTACGTGGCAGACAAGATGAGCCTGGTTGGGTGAACACACTCACAATGTACCTGATGTAATGGAGATGAAATTATTCTGAGATAGCAATCCAAGACATGTCTTGTTCTTGATCCTTCCTAGTTTCTACCTCCCAGTGGCTCCCCCACTCATGATCACTGACAGCCCTTGCTTCATGAGGAGGTACGGTAGCCAGAAAAAGGAACCGGAATCTAACAGGAAATTTCTGAGTCAACGTTGCTGAAGTGGATAATGACAGATTTTAGTGAGAAAGAAAGGATCTGTGAAATTTCAGATGCATGAGACCTAGCTGAGTCACAGCACAGACAGCAGGCAGAACTTGCTGTGAGCTTTCATCCTGGAAGAGGGGAAACCCGCTGATTAATGAGGAAGTGGAAGCCAGTTGAGTGAAAGACAACCACATGTATTCATTTATAAACTGTCAATAGCTTCTTTCTCTGAGCAGTGTTTGTTGAATAGTTATAAAAGGAAGCCTATGACTTTCCTAACTAAAAGTATTTACTTTGGGATCTTTATAGAAAATGTTCACTAACTCCTAGTGTATGTATTAAGAAAAAGTTAGAAATACCTAAATATTCAGTAGTGAAACATTAGCAAGTAAGATGTGTTGAACATTAGAGTCTGTGCATGTATGTTCTTGTGTGCATTTGTTTATAGCACATTATTTACAAATAATGTTGTCAACATATGTTTTAGAAAAACCATTCAACCCATAATGTTGGGAACAAGCAGGAAAATTATGAAATATATATAGTATATGATTATTTTGTGTGTGCATCAATAGAAAAGGATATAAGACAACATATGAATCAACAAATGAAATACAACTTTGTTTTGATGGTGACACTATGGATCAGGTTTTTTCTTGTTTTTCTGAAGTTTCTGTCTTTTTCTACAAAAAATTCTCCAGGGTTTTCATATTGGAGTAGTGGTTCAAGAGCAGATCTTTGCTTTGAGGCCATGGGGAAACCATAGCGTTCCAGCTGGATTTCAGATGTGGTTCTAGAAAGTTTTCAGTGTTGAAAGGCTAGGCCTGACCAAACCCCAACACAAGCCCAAATAGAGGAAGTAAAAATTAATCCCCACGAGGCCTAGGCCACAGATGTGACTGCAGACTCTCTGGGTACACTGTTTTCTCCTTCCACAACCTCCATGTGCCGTGGACTGGCGTTCCAGGTGCCTAATAAGCAGAGAGGGGCTCAGTTTTCATCAGAGAATTAACTATGATTTTGGAACTGAGACATTCCCGTAACGTTTTGTTTCTGTGATGCTAGATTCTATTATATTATAGAAGACTCTCATAATGCAATTTGAAAATATCAATTAAGAGAGTCTTCTCAGCCTCAATTTACAGACAGTGAGGCTGGGATCTTAAGCAACTTGCATGAAAGCACTGAGCTAGGAAATGGTGGGTGGAGGATTTGAGCTAAGTCTGACCTGCAAGGGAGATGTGAAGAGATGCTCTTTGCTCCGTACAGACTCTATGGAGCTATGATAGTGTCCATGTTCAGCCACAAACCAGGACAATGACAACAGTACTTGGAACAGCTGTCCCCAGCTAGGACCCCTCAAAGATGGAGGTGGTGTCCTGCTCAGCGCTGAGGAGGGCATTTGTGGAGGAAGTCAGCCAGCCGGAGATGGGAAGGCAGCCAGCCAGAGATGGGAAGCCCACTGGGAAGAACGTGTGGCCCTAGCAGGGCTTTGCAAAGAGCAGGAAAAAGCTCCTCTGTGCTGAGAGAACTGATCTCGTGTGTGGAGCTCGACAATGAGAATATGACCAGCACGTGTGCCATCAGGACACCTATTTTAGCCACTCAGTGAAAATACCCTGGGTACTTTTTTTCTCCTCTAGGCAGCGATTTATGGCTATATTATTTTTACGGGGAAGGTGGGATTATTTCCTGGAGAGTGCTTTGGTTTTAGAGTTAGAAGCCATCTCTGCCATTTATTAACTGGCATAATCTGTGACACGAACATCACTCCTCTGGGGCTCACTTTGCATGAATTCAAAATAAGGAAAACATTTATTTTGAAGAGGTGTTGCGAAGATCACATGCAAAAGTGTGAGATCCACAGATACTTATTTTCTTTTCATCTGCTCTAGCCACCACTGCCAGAGTCAGGCATGGAACATGATGGCCAGCCGAGGGCGCCACAGGACAGCCGCATTCCTGTCTGGGCTGCTGAGGTAAGAGCTCTGCCCCTTCTGGAGAGGGAGGGTTCTGCGTTAAGCCTAACAGGCCAAACCACCAGGAACTTTTCCGTCCAGTAGCTGAGTAGTTAATTATAGGAGGCTCTGTAATCAATTAACCGATTAAGCTGTAACCAACTGAGTTGCTCCTACCCTGGACTTCTGCTTTCTATTAAAGCTGTCAGATCATTCTGTTGGAGTTTTCTGAAACTGCTTTGATTTAGGGGATGGCTTGCTTCGTGATTTTTTTTTTTTTTTTTTGCTTTGTTTTGTTGTAAACGAATGAAATTATTAATCTAATTAGTATAAGGTCTTCCTTTTTGACAAAACGATGTTCTCATGATGTCAAAAATCTTAGCATAGTAGAAGTGGTTTAAGGAAGAGGATAGAGGAGAATTATGGGAAGGTGAGAAGAAAAATAAGTATTTGGTTTTTTTTTTCTGCTGTTTTATTTGAGGTGAATATGTGTAGCAGAAAAAGAACCCAGGGCTGGGAGGGCAGCTCAGGGGCATAAGCACTTCCTGGGAAGTATAAGCTGCTGAGTTGGATCCACAATACAAAAAAAGGAAAAGAAAACAAAAAAAGTCCCACAATTAAACAAAATAATGTGTTTGAAAACGCCTAGCACAAGAGACTACAAAATATGTATTTCTCTTTCTTGTCCAACTTAGTAGTTACTAATTTACTGAAAAGAATATTGAATATTTCCTAAAAACAGTATTCCACGGAGATAACCAAAGTTATTTTTTGTAGTATATGTGATTTAAAACTGTAAATCCATACAAAGTGATTTTGTCAATAGTGAAAAATTAGGCTATACCCATCATTTGAGGCTGCTCAATTGTTTACTTTTATATAGGGTCTTTCTAAGTAGCTCAGGCTGTTCTTGAACTCTCAGTAATCCCCTTGCCTCAATCTCCAGAATGAAATTACAGGTGTGTACAGCACACTATTTCAGTTGATCTAACTTTTTGCAATTGAAAATGTGCCCTCATAGAAGAATTTTGGCACTTTATCTTTGGCTTTAAAAAACCTTCATGCTCTTTGGCTTAGAAACATTTCAAAGAATATTCCCAAGGAAATGATCAAGAGTGCATGGAAAGCTTTTGTTGTGTGGGAATCTTTTGATAGCTATTAGAGAAGCCTGAATTCCATTGGTCAAGAATTCATTAATAAAACACGGGGTAGCCACACATGAGAATGAAACCTTTGAGTTGGGAGGAGTTATGGAAATAGACCCACAGCCAAAGAAATCTGCTCGGTATAAAACATACAGGTCAGGGAGGCATTCACACCTATGTAGAATGTGGTGCCTTATTTTGCATGTATACACGCTGGATCAGATATATGGAAAAATATATAGTGATGTTTAGCTCCTGGTAATGATGTCTTCATTTCTTTTGGAAAAATACCCAGAAGGGGAATAGCTGTGTTGAGTGGGACTCCCAATCCCAGTTTTCTGAGGAGTCTCCACACTGATTTTCATAGTGGATGGGCTAGTCTACACTCCCACTAGCACTGGAGAAGTGTTCCTTTTCCCCCACAGCCTCTCCATCATTCGTTATTAGCTGATTTCTTTATGACAGCTGTTCTTTCTGGGGTGAGAAGGTATCTCACTGATGTTTTAGTTCGCCTTTCTCGAATGACCAGTGCTGTGGGACACTTTTTCATGTATTTATTTGCCACTCAAATTTTTTCCTCTCAGAAGTGTGTATTTATCTCAGATGTCCATTTTTGGATTGGGTTTTGAATTTTAGGGACTTGATTTTTTTTAGTTCTTTGTAGATTAACATTTTTTTTTGTGTGTGTGTATTTCTGACTTTTCTATAATGATTATATATTCCCTGAAAAATTATATATATATTTTTTTTTTCTGGAATGACTGAAATATGAACCTGAAAATGTTAAGATAAGTACATGCAGCATCCTCTTAAAAAGCATAAATAGAACTATGATAATGAGGTCAGTTTTCCCCAAAAGGAACTATACACTTAACACACTCTCAGTCAATATCTTAGATTTTTTATGAAAGTAACCTGATTCAAAACATTTTTGAACGTTCTAAAGGCAATAATTATCAAGGCAAACTTAAGCAGAGTTTAGGAATTAGGTGAGCTTTTGTTCAGACTTATGATGTGGTAGTAAATGGGCCACTGTAGAGGAATTGAGCAAGACTGCAAATTGTGAGAGCCCAAAACACAGTGTCCTATTTTATAACAAAGGCATTGTTATAGCTTCCTGGGGAAGGAATTTTTTTTTTTTTAAGACTGGTGTTTTCAATAAAGAAAGCAGAGTGAATTGTATTATCTGTTGAAACAAAAAGTTTGATTCCAGCCTGACACCACACACATGCATGAATGCGAACACACACACACACACACACACACACACATACACACACACACATGCACAAATCAGTTCCAAATATATAGTGAACCAAAATATGAAAGATGCAACAGGAATTGAGAAGATACTGCAGGAAATAGTTTCATGATCTTGGGATGGGAAAATATTTCTTAAACTCTGCAGAAACATTATGCCTTACTGGGACCAGAACCGGAAGAAAGGATTTCCCTGACTAGCTATCCTGAGCCCAGTGTACCGCGAAGGACCAGGGAAACATTTAGCGAGTAATTCTCTGAGCTCTGACTGAAAAATGAGGTACAAGGTTCCTGGGCAGAGCTGACTTTACTTTGTTGAGTTTGAGATTTGGGCTGGAGTTGGAGACGGGCTGCTGTTGTCTGACATCTCATTTTACCTCCTAATAGAGCTCCTGATTGTTCTGCAGGGGCAGAAGGACCCTGGACCAAGACTCCATTCCTTCCTTTTTGGCTTTGCGATTAAAATCCTGCTAATGGATGTAGGCAACTTTTCAATATTCTTATGACAGCTGACTGTCCTCTTCCTTCCTTTTTCTTCCTCTTTTCCAGGGTAAAGGGTGAGAATCATGGAATGGCTCTTCCCACTAGAAAACTAATTTTTGAGTTCAAACTGAATGTTGTAAATTATAACATGCATTAAGAGTTAACAGATTGACATTTGACACTCAAGATTTTTCTGAAACTTTTGTCAAGAAACTGGAAAATAAAATAGTAATTTTGAATTTAAAATGTTTATTTAAAATAAAATGAAATTTATTTAAAATCATTAATTTATTTAAAATAACTTACTCTTATTTATTCATTTAAAATAAAATTTTTATTTATAATAAATAGTATTTGAGTAACTGTGATTAGTCAAGATAAGAAGGATAGAAGTTCACATTAAGGCAGGTTAAGAAAACCGTTTCTACAGATACTTCTTCAGCTATAAAGAAAATATCCACTGGTAATTTGTAAGGAAATCTTGAGGTTATGTGAATGTGTGTTTTATCCTGAAAATAAACAGCCAATTTAAAGTGGAAATTGGGTTATTTTCTAGGTAAACCAGTTCTGTGAAGACTTTGGACCTGTCTGTGGAGAAGTTTTCTGTTGTTCTCTGCATTTAATTCCATTACATTTGTACATATGATTGTTTTTCTTGGGATATGTGTGTGTTACTTATGTGCATATATGTAGGGGTATTTGACATTCACACATTTGCTCAAAAAAGATTAAAAGGTGAAAGCTTGTCAGTGTGGGTTTTAGTTGGAGTTCTCAGAAAGTGCAGCTTCAGGTGTGGTTGATATGTAATTCATTCAGGAGTGAACAGGGAATGGGAGAATCAATAGTAATTTGTGCTCTTGAGATGGCCATTGTAAGGGGTGACTGCTCAGTTTTTGGAGGTTTCTGGGAAATCTTATGGAATGCTCTCAGAACTCCCTCCTGAGCAATCAAAGGGGAAAGTATATTTGCCAGCTTTTGACCTCTACTGTCTGTTGTGTCCTTAGCAAGGATCAATTCTTTAGTTCAGTATTTCACATTGTACAGGAGTTCCTCTAGGTGATTGCTAATGCTGATGTTTAACACCCTGACCTTCAAGAATGTGGGGCTTTGTAGACTAGAGTAGGTGAAAATGCTGTGGGAAGAATCTGGGTTATTGTGGTTGCTTGCAGGCGGCAATATATATGAGATTCTTGCAATGCTATGAAGAAACCAGGTTACCCAGGTGTTGTCAAGTGTGCACACTGGTACCAATCTGTTGAGTTCTGAAAAGACGTATCTGTGGATGACAGTGTGCTTCTTTCAAAAAAATGAATATTTGTTCCTATTCTGTGGTGATCACCAACTGAAAGGAAGCTATATCAATTTTCCATGGGGAGTAGCCTTTGAAGTTCTCTTATATTGTCTTAAATTAGACAATGGTACCTCCCTCACCCATTTTGTGTCCTGAGACTATGCAAACTTATAGAACGGCAAAGATTGTCCTCTAAAAAAGCCTCCTCACACACACTCAGTATTCAGTCCTCAGTACTTTCAGCATTTCACTTGTCTGATAGTGACTGAGAGGCCTTCTGGAGTGCTGAGCAAGTTCACAATTGTTCTCCTTAAATTCTGTATCAGAGGACCTGGGATCTTATTTCACTTTTTAATATTTTTGGTCCCAGGAATTTTTTTTTTTTTTGAGACAGGGTCTCACTATGCAGTTTAGGCTGGTCTTGAACTCACTTTTGTGGCCCAGGCTGGCCTCGAACTCACATTGATTCTCCTGCCTCAGCCTTCCAAGTGCTGGGATTACAGGCGTGTGCCACCACGCCCGGCGTTGTTGTTTTTTTTGAGATCCCAGGAATTAAACAGATGACCTTGAACTTGCTAGGCAGAGGCTCCTATGCTGCTGAGCTATTTCTCCAGCCTTCTGAGGTCTTATTTGGGAAATTAACTTCTTTTTTATATTGCAGTCTTCCTATGCTTCATTTTTATGTTTATTAGAGTCTAGAGCAGTGGTTCTCAACCTTACTAATGCCGTGACCCTGCAATACAGTTCCTCATGTTGCAGTGACCCCAAACCAAAAAATAATTTTGGTGGCTACTTCAAAACTGTAATTTTGCTACAGTTATGATTCAGAATGTAATAAATAACATTTTCCGATGGCTTTAGGCGACCCCCACTGGGGTTGCGACCCACAGGTTGAGAACCACTGGTCTAGAGCACCCTAACTAAACTAGGCTAATGCACTCAGCACTGTATTTCACATTCTTGTTTACTTTTAAGAACATTCACCCTTATTTGCAATGGTCTTCATCATTTGTTCCTTGTATGTTACCAGTTTCCTCCCCTAGAATGTGAATTTTATGAAAAGTTGAGTCCAACCTGGTTCAGTTTCCTGTGTCCAGTACTAGTGAGCACCTGGAGTATGGTAGGGAAACCACAGTACTTGTTGACAGAATGAATTTGCTGTTTTTTTATTATTATCATTATCATTATTATTATTATTATTATTATTATTATTATTATTATTATTTTGGGTCTTTTATTTTCCTTTTATTTATTTTTCTTTTCCTTTTTTTTTTTTTTTTCCAGTGCCAGGGATGAAACTCTGAACCTTCTACTTCCCTAATGGGCATGCTGAGCTATATCCCTGGCCCTATTTTCCCTTTTTTAGGTGATATAAAATCAAATATATTTTTGTGAAAATGCTTTATAAACTACAAACGTTTATAAATCTTTATTATGAGATGAGGTAGACAATTTTTCCTCTTTATACCGCAAGTAGTGATGCCAGAGTTTGCATAGTTTTGTGGCAAGCCATATAGCAGTGAATTGATTAAAGTCAGACTTCGGTCCTGGCTGGCAGAGTTCTAGGTCTGTGATGATGAAGAGCATGGACAAGAAACTAGAAAGCTTACTTTGAACCCTTCCACATTTTGTTATGGGAAGAAACAGAAAAGAGGGGCTGGCTTCCAGCATTCCTTTTAAGCCTTGAGGAGAAAGGGGAGGTGAGGATTGGCTCTGGGTTCTGTTTTATTATGTTTGTATGTATGTATGTATGTATGTATGTATGTATGTATGCAGGTATCTATGTATTTATTTATTTTGAATTTAGTACAGGGTTTGCAGAGTCCCACTGAGGAGGATGAACTCGTAGTGATCCTTCCTATTTTTCAACCTTCCAGGCACTGGGATTACAGTTACACTCCACTATGCCCCATCTCATTGGCCATCTTAGCATACCAAGCAGCAGTTTCCCCATGGCAGGCCAGGGATCGAACCCTGAGCCCCTGTGTCAGCCTCAGCAGGTATTTTAACCCCCTGAACTCTCTGACAGGCCCTTCTGGGTCATTTTTTAGAATCTTACAAATTAAGACTAAGACTCATTGGCCCATCTATTTGGTGAGAGCAATAAGTAACATAATACAAAAGCCCATCCCATACATCTCCAAATAAATTTGTAATTTAGAATCTTAGTAGCCAGCTGTCCATCTCAGCAGCTGCATCTGGTGACTCAGGAAGTAGTGTGATAGAAGTAGCCCCATTCAGTACAATGGCACACAAAAAACAAAGTGTACAAGTTTTGGGGAAGGTCAAAGTGAGTTCCAAGTCACTTATACATAGACAGTAACATTGGCTCTGGGAGCCAAAGTTCCTATGACTGAGAAATGGAACATATTGGAATGTATTTTTGTTGTTATGTTGTAAATGTTGTACACCAAAGCACAGTCAATGTTGGAAATTTTTATGCTTTTTTATAAACAATAAATATTAGAAATTCAGTACTTTATTTTTAGGTTAAATATTTTTAAGGTAATAAAACATATAAAATCAAAATTAATTGATCGGTAGAAATATGCTAAAGAATAAATGTGGGTGTTATATATGCACAACAATGTGACTTTAACACAAAATTGGTTTATGCCTGATGGATATGCATACTATAGTTAACATTTATTGAATGCTACTCTTCCTTGGTATCCATGAGGGAGTGGCTTCAAGGCCCCTGAAGGTCTCAAAGACTGAGGCTGCTCAAGTACATTACATAAAATGGGCCAGCATTTGCAAATAAAGTACACATGTCTTCCCTTTAAATCATCTCAAGACAACTTATAATGTCTGTTATACTGCATGAACAGTGTGTGTAACTAGTTTCTGTGCTGTATCATTTAGACAGTATTGATGAGAAGAAATTGTACAGAGCTGTGGTCTACATGCCTGCCTAGCAAGTGCAAGGACTACATACTGTGCTGGCTCCAAATCCTGGCCATGCCATGCTGACCCCCAAGCCAGGCATGGTGGTGTAGGCCTGTAATCCCAGTGCTGGTGAGGCTGAGACAGGAGGTTCCTTATGAGTCAAAGCTTTATAGTGAGACTGCGCCAATTAAAAAGAAATTCTTCACATATTTTGTACAGCTTCAAATTTTGTTTTCACTCTGAATATTTTCAGTTTGTGGATGGATGAATCTGTGAATGCAGAAGCCAAAAACGGAGGACCAGTTTTCAGGAACTATGCTAAATACCCTACATGAACTGACCTCTTTCATCTTTGTAGGTCTATCAGTCACCCGTAATTTAATATAGGTGAAGAAAGTAACACACAAAAAGATTGTACACTCACTAAAGGCCCACATAACTTTCTTTCAAACTGTCTTTCAATTACTATGCTGTAGTGTATAGGCCTTGGTATTTCACATGAGATTATTCTGTAGCCCTTGGCACTTATCTGATCCATGGATTTGAACACTTTATTTCATTTCCCACAAACTTACGGGTATTATTACGTGTGTAAGTATGATGTTCAGGGAAAAGATTGCTGTCAGAGTCATTTCGAGATAATATACACCTGTAGTTCCAACACTGTGGGGGGATTAGAAGGTTTAGCTCATCCTGGGCAAGTTAGTAACCTGATGAGATCAAAATAGAAATGGAGTGGGTGTTGATCCCTGTGTGAATGAATCCCCAAGGAGAAGAGGACAGAAGCTTAGTTAATGGTCATGGAGAATTTGCCAAAGTCCTTGTTGCACAGAAAGGGCCCAAGTGTCTTGTGTTTTCCTGTTGGCCACTCTTGCCATCGCCTCTATTGAAATAAGTACTGCGACTATTTGTACAATTACGATTTATTGATAGAAACACCTTTTTTTCCCCCTTTCTTTTGTGCTCCTTGCAGTTGCCATCCATGTCTCCTCCCTTCATCCATATTTTGCTGGTAGAATCTTCAGTAAGCGATGAATTGCTAACAATAAGGCAATGGACAAATACATTATATAGGAGACCTGCTGATTTTTGGACATGAATAAACACAATATAATTAAAATGCAGTAGTTCTCAGTTGTGGAACTTGAAAATACCTGTAGGGTACACACAAGATCTGAGCATCCCAAAGATTGCATATAGACAATGAATGTGTTGTAGATGTAAAGTATTTGCTTTATAAGAGTATATCTTTTTTTTTTTTTTTTTTAGCATTAGACTTCATTGGTACATCTTAGATATGCACAATGATCCCACTTATCATAGAGAATTTGTACCTGTACATGATTTAACTTGATTTTTCCCCTATTCTTCTGCCCTACCTTCAACACCTCCTGCTCTCCCCACTTACAAGGCTTTATTTCTATGTTTTCCTTCTCTTCTCATTGTTGTAACTTACCCTTGCTTTACAGGAAGGAGATCCTCCTAGGTCAAGATGGAGATGTGGAGGCATAACATGAATGCACTTTTTGACCATTAAATGTATTTCTTAGACCACCAAGGGAATTTTTTTTAAAAAAGCTGCTTTATTCAATTTATTGTTTAGTGCATTCATACTAATAATATAAAAATAATAAAGGTCTTAAATATGTGCTAACGGAGGTTACTGACCATATGTGGCAAACTGCAAGGCTTCTACAGATAGATGATGCAATATGGGTATCACCACTGATCATAAGATTGTCCGCTTTCTATTTTTAGTAAAATAATTAGATGAAAAGAAGTTAAAGATTCTTGTGCTTGTGGGTATTTAAAATACACACCAGGATGCTAAGCAAAGACCAGTTTGGGTGGAAGATTACAGATAACTTTATTCAAAATTAGCCTGCTATTTCTATTCAAACTGAAAATTATTTTAAAACCACCATTCTGTATTGCATGCATCTTTCCCTTGGGGTGAAGAGGGAAAGGCTGCAGCTGACAGATAGGCTCCCATCACACCTGATCTGGGCAGTCTTATGGGAGCCAAGTGTACAAGCTGCCTGAGCTGGACAAGGTTTGGGGAAGCAGGAAAAACCTTATGTTCTTACCGGTCCTTACTCTGGGACACAGACACAACCACCATCTCTCTGGTCACACTTCTCGTAGGGCCTGCAGTCCGAGTCATCTTGGCACAGCTCATGGGGGACATCTGTTAGAAGAGAGCAGCTGAAACCTCTGTACTGGGTCCAAGTGTTGGGGATGCAGTCCTTGACTAAGGCAGAAATTCCACTTTTTTCTTTTAGTTCAGCATATTATATAATCCCCAAACACCTATTGTGAGGATGAGTCATTAATAGTTAATATTTCAATTAGAAAAAAAAATGTCATCACATTGCTCACAAGGGATAATGGAGCAGGAATTGAGATTGTGGCCAGTCTTGAAGGGATTAAGGAATGGGTTACAGGGAACTAAGAGCAGAGAATTGGGGACTCTCCTTTGAGGAAAAAAAAAAAAATAGTAAAAGATGAACTTGAGATGATTCACATTTAACATGACTAAGAAAATATTTTCTCTGGGCAATCCTATGAAGAAAGCAGTGGAGAGGGAGCTACTGGGGGATGGGGGGTGGCTAAGAGGGGTGTAGGTAAGGCTTAGAGATTTCAGATGGAGGGGTGAGCCAGGGAGAGGAAAGGAGAAAGTAGAGGCAGGACAGAGATTCAGTTCCAGGAAGTGGAGCGGTGTCCATCAACAACCCTGAAGGAACATATCTTTCGTTCTCTTCTTTCTTGTTCCTCTCCCGTACACGCTGGTTCCTGATGTCCTATTTTCTGTCCCTTTCTTCCAAGGAAGATAGGCACTACACTCACCCATCAGTTGCTCCGCATTTCTTTCTTGCTCCTATCGCTTCTGTCACTTTTGTTGCTCCTGCAGCTCCTGCAGCCCTAGGCTGAGAGTGATGCGGGTCAGGAGAGGGGGGAGGCCTCCCAGCTTCCTGGTGCTGTTGGAAGTCTTTGATATTCAGGCAGCATGGCCAAGAGCCCAGAAGTTTCTATCTTCCATCTACTGAGCTGGAATGCGGAGTTTGGGTGGGGCTGTGGAAGCCTAAGCTCTGTCCAGAAACTGACATTGCAGGAGACATACACCATTCCTGCCCTAGGTAATGATGTTTAGTATTGTATTTCATTGGTACATTTTAGATATACATGATGATCTCATTTATCATAGAGAACTTATAAATGTACATGATATAACTTGATTTTCCCCTATTCTTCTGCCCTACCTTCAACGCCTCCTGCTCTCCCCATTTACAAAGCTTTCTTTTTTTCTATATTTTCCTTCTCTTCTTATTTTTGTAACTTATCCTTGCTTTACAGGAAGGAGATCTCCTAGAGCAACACGGAGATGTGGAACAAAGGCATACAATGAACGCACTATTTGGTCATTAAATGTATTGCTTAGACCACCAAGAGAAGTAGAAAAGGTGCCTTATTCAATTTATTGTTTATTGCATCGATACTAACAATATAAAAATAATCAATGTCTTAAATAGGTGCTAACGGAGGTTGCTGAGCATATGTGGCCAACTGCAAGGCTGTACAGATACATGATGGGATAGGGGCATCGCTATTGATCCTAAGATTGTCCACTTTCTATTTTCAGTCAAATAGTTCCATCAAAAGAGGTGCAATATTTTCATTTTTAAAATACACATGTGCTTGTGGGTATTTAAAATACATATCACACTGCTAAGCAGAGGTCAGTTGGGGTGGAGCATTATAGACAATTTTATTCAAAAATGGCCTGATATTTCTATTGATGCAGAAAATTATTTTAAAGGTTGGATACCACCATTCTGCACTGCATGCGTCTTTTACTTGGGGTGAAGAGGGAAAGGCAGCAGGTGACAGATAGGCTTCCATCACAACCAGATTTCCAGGAAGTCCTATGGGAGCCAAGTGTACAAGCTGCCTGGGCTGGACATGGTTTGGGGAAGCAGGAAAGGACTGACGTTCCTTCCGGTCCTTACCTTGGGTCATACATGCAACTGTCAGCTCTCTGGACACACTTCTCATTGGGTGTGCAGTTCAAGTCATCTTGGCACAGCTCAGCGAGGACATCTGTTAGAAGAGAGCAGCTGAAACCTCTCTACTTGGTCCAACCATTGGGGATGCAGCCCTTGACCAAGGCAGAAACTCCACTTCTTTTCTTTCAGTTCAGCGTATAACATAATCCCCAACACCTATTGTGAGGATGAGTCATTAATAGCTAATATTTTCATCGGAAATAATGTCGTCACGTTGCTCAGAAGCAATAATGGAGCAGGAATTGAAATTGTGGCCAGTCTTCAAGGGATTAAGGAATGAGTTACAGGAAACTAAGAGCAGAGAACTGGGGACTCTTTTGAGAAAAATATGGTAAGAGAAGAACTTGAGATGATTCATGTTTAACATGACTAAGAAAATATTTTCTCTGGGCAATCCTATGAAGAAAGTGGTGGAGAGGGAGCTACTGGGGGACGGAGGGTGGCAGGCAAGGCTTAGAGATTTCAGATGGAGGGGAGAACCAGTGAAAGGAAGGGAGAAAGTAGAGGCGAGACAGAGATTTGGCTCCAGGAAGTGGAGCGGTGCCCATCAAGAGCCCTGAAGGAAATTGCCTTTCCTTCTCCCCTTTCTTGTTCTTCTCCTGTACGTGCTGGTTCCTGATGTCCTATTTTCTGTCTCTTTCTTTCAAGGAAGACTGGGGCAAAACTCACCCATCACTTGCATCCCTTTATCCTGTGGCTCCATTAGCTTCTGTAGCTCCTGTGGCTCCTGTGGCTCCTGCTGCCCTAGGCTGAGAGAGATGAGAATCACGAGAAGGAGGCCTCTCAACTTCTGGGTGCTGTTGGAAGTCTTTGATAATCATGTGGTGTGGCCAAGAGGCCTGAAGTTTCTATCTTCCATCTACTGAGCTGGAATGCAGAGTTGGGGGCGGGCCTGTGAAAGACTAAGCTCCACCCAGAAACTAACATTGCTGGAGACGTATACTATTCCTGCCCTGGGTAATGCCATGTTACTTAAGCAAGGTGATCCTCCACTGATTGATAAGGAGGACTTCTATGCCAGGAAATCTGGGGTGTGGATTGACTATGAGCACTATACGTGGTTGCAGTCACTCATTAATTTTCAATCTGAGCACTACATTATTTGTTGTGGGCCAGGACTGTGCCAGGCACAAAGGATATGCTCTAGAGAAGAACATGCTCTCAGAGATAGTACAATCCAGCAGCTGAGTGCTAGGCAGCTATGGGTCTAGTCTGCTCCTTCAGTTTACCCTCTCTGCTTTGGGACCATCATGCCTATACCAGAGCAGGGAGAGGTAGGTGTGGGAGCTAGTAGGGTGTTTGGTCATCATTTGTTAGTGACGTAGTAGACCCCAGTAGGCTCCCAAGCTCATCTGTCCAGTATAGTCTCTCCCTCTGCTCCTGGGCCCCTGCACTCGTGTGATTATCTTTGCCTGCACGACACATGCATTTTCTTCTGTTTCATCTCTTCCAACTTCATTTCTGTGAACCTAAATTCATGACATCCATGCTAAACTGTTGTAGGATGTCTGTCGTCTTCAGCACTGGAGTGGGCCTGGAGTTGAGGCTGTAGGAACTAGCTACCTAGGAATAAGATTTCATTTCCTCCTCCTTTTTGTAGGCATTCCTAATCTGGAGGAATGATTTTCTAAAACACATTGTCCCTGTTGGTCTCAGGGTAGAGCATATGCCCTCTTTCTTCCCCAATGGTGTGGATTACAGGGGAAACTCATAACTTTTGATCATGAACATTGGGTTCCAAAAGATTAACATCAGTTCAGCAAGATGCTTTGGCTAATTAGAGATAGCAGTTTGCAGTCTGTCTATAGGTGTGTGGGAAGATGACTTCATTTCTGGAAATACAGCATGTTTTAAGGGCCTTAGTTCCTAATTTTCTCTTTTCTAATTTTGATGCTCAGATCTTTCCTAGCTGCCAAAATTCTTGAAATGATGCCACCATTGGAGATCTTTGTCACCTGTGCTCCTTTTTTTTTTTTTTTGTGACAGGGTCTCACTTTGCAGTTGAAACTGGCCTTGAGCTCACTTTTGCAGCCCAGGTTGGTCTCAAACTCACATCGATCCTCCTGCCTCAGCTTCCCAAATGCTGGGATTTCAGGCATGCATGAGCACGCCAGGCTTGTGCTCCTTCTTTTTAACTTCTCTGCTCCAGAACCATCAGCCCCGTAACTAAGAGCAGGGAGAGGTAGGTGGGTAGCAACCGACTGACCTCATAAATTGGTAGTACAGTTGATAGTGCTCCTAAGGAGGTGAAGGCTACTGCTACAAGTGATGCATAAGGCACCTTTGCAGTGTCCCTGCCTACTTGCAAGCTGAAATTGGCTGGTATCTACATTCTGTGATGGGGCTAGTGCCTAACAAAACCCTTTAGAGATCCTACCCATCAAAAAGGTTAGTGATAGTCTCCATATGCAATTCTCCATTTTAAAAAATGCTGTAGACTGAAATTTAAAAAAATTTTTACTTGAAAAAAGTCAAAATTTAATTCACTTCTTTTTGAATGTCCTCCTTTCTGATTTTATTATGGGTTCCCTAAGCATGTGCTTATTTGGCCTACTGAGCTGAGTGGGACCCTCAGAGCATCGGCAGTGGGAACAAGTCTATTTTCCTACCTACTCTCTTGTTCTTCACCACCCAGGCACCCAGGGTTGGGCTGGTCGCCACCCCTTGCCTCGCCTGTCATATTTTACTTATCCAGTCAGGCTGTTTCTTGAACTTCGAACTTGTTTTTCCTTTCCTTCTCTGCTTGTCCAAATATTTCTTATCTGTCCGTACTCAGCCTAAATATTATAGTTTGGATATGGTCTGCCTTCCAATGGCTCATGCATGGGAGGTGTGATCTCCATTGTGGCAGTGTTTAGAGGTAGAGACCAAGAGGTTATTTGACCATGAAGACACTGGTTTCCTCAGTGGATTGACCCATTGAAGGCCAGCTGCAAATGCATAAGCTATGAGGAGGTAAGGCCCAGTTAGTGGAAGTAGCTTTTTGGAGGTATGACTTTCTCCTCCTCTTCCTCCTCTTCCTCTTCCTCCTAGTTCTCATCATCTTCCTCCTCTTCATCTTTCTCCTCCTTGTATCCTTCCTCTTTTTTGTCCCCCTTTTCTTCTTGTGTAAACTAAGAAGCTCAAGTAGATATGGACCTGAGGAGCAGTCCACCACAGATGTGAGCTAATGGAATAAAACTCAGAAATGCTACTTACGGAGCAGTCATATCATTCTAGCTCTTCACAGACACTTGTATGTCTAATATTGCTGACAAGGCACAAAATGGTTTGTTAACACTCCAGTGCCCAAAAGGAAGCATTTCCTACGACCATAGAAGAGGCTCATGTCTGCTTCACTTTCACATCTATTTCATCTTTCATTCTTTGCTCTCTGTCTGCCTCTGTTCTCAAGCAGTATGATAGGATGAGGAGAATGTTGAGAGAAAACTTCATTGCCTAGTTTCAGCCAGGCCTCTCTTCACTCTACGGTATCTGCAGAGCTGTTGAGGGCCCTTTGTGTGTTTGGGTGGTGTACTTGATGACCATTGTACTTAGCAAATGACACCAGCATTGCTATCATCTTGCAGATACAAAACTAAGCCACAGAGAGGTTTAGCAGTATGACAACATAGTTAAATGGTAGAACTAAGGTCAAATTTCAAGGATGGTGCTGTCACATGGCACATATTACTGTGAGAATAGGCCCAAATTCTTAGGAAATATTTTGGTTCCTTTCTGGTCATAGATAAACAACTTTTGAAAGCCTAAATTTCTGCTCCATCTTGTATCTTTATAATGATCAGGATGTCATTAGCAGGGAATCACTTTGAACTAAAGAGTAGATGCTGGCACTCAATCAAATCAAAGATAAGATTCCCCCCCCCAAAACTATAATTTGGGTTTTATAAGAGTGTATACAGAAAGTAGTCTTCACTTCTGGCTGTGGACTCTGGTCATAAAGTTGGAGAAAAAGACTGATGTCCATACAGCATAGTGAGCAGGTGTAGGATTCTGAAGAGTGACAGTTGTCATTTGCATTTGGCTCCACCACTTGCTAGCTGTATGACTTTGGGAAAATTAATTTTCTTACTGAACTTCAGTTAATCATAACTCAGACCTTGCTGTTGAGAGAACTAAGGGATATTTGCATGCATTTGTATTATTAGCAGAGTATCCCTGAAACTGACAGCTACCACTATTATGAATTCCTGTTGGAAGTGATGAATGTCTTCCTGTTCCTTTTAGCAAGGCACTAAGACACACAGGGGTATGCAAGATTATTAAGAAAATGTTACAAATTAAGTAAAAGCCAGGACCTGTACACATATTATTGTGCTAGATATTATAAATTGAACCATAAAAGAATAGGGCTTAAGTTAGCATTGCTGTCAGCTCAGTGACTTGATGTTAAGTTGTAATTACACTATGGAGGCTGCTTAGTGAGTAATCAATTTCGGTCTAAAGCATCCCTATCTTGGGAAGGGAAAATAAAAATTATAGCATTCTTATGTAATTTTTTCATGAGGTGAGAAAGAACCCACCAATTTCAATAGAAGGCTCTGCTCCTACTCTCAAGGTTCGTTCCCTCCATGAGAACTTTTCTGGGGTGAGGGGGTTGTTGCTGGTAGTGACCAGTGTGTACCAAGTGCCCCATGTATGTTGGTGTCAGGAACTGTAAGATAAGACCTAGGCTTTGGGATAATGTCTAGCAAGTGCCCCTCCTATATCAACCCTTTCATCCTTCGCCAGGCCTAGATTGTATAGCAGGTAAGAATCTAACCTCAGGGGTCAGACCACCTAGACTCAGATCCTGACTCCAACTTAGTAGATATCTGTGTGAATGAGAACAACTAACTTAACACCAATATCGTGTTGCTGAATGAAGTCTCCTCCCAAATCAATGCAGATGGGCAGAAACAGAAAGAGATCTTGCTGTGTTTCACAGAAGTGGGCTAGCTTGTGCGACCTAGGTGACAGCACGTGTATTTGGAAGCCTGAGTCCTGGTAAAGACTTGACCTTTCTGGACTACATAGACACTCCTTAAACACCGAGGAATGATGTATTTTCATACAAGTTTGGAAGCCAAGAGAAACATCTTCTGCCTCATCATCAAGACTACTAAAGAGTGATGCCCACTGTGACAAGAGAAAAGGGGTAGGGTGAAAGTGAACTGCCACATATCAGGCACTTCAATGCACCACATTTATAAAACACATACACGTGAATATTTCCCATATCCAACCCTTTTATCATAAACATCCTCTGGGAGTATCTCTATTTCATATATGGTCAGATGGTAACCTGTGCAGGTTGATTACAGCTTCTTGGTTACCTACATCTTTCTGACTCCAAATCCCAAACTGTCTTCTACACAACACTGTTATGATTTTTCTCTACATACTCCCAACCACTAGATTTTAAATCCAAATATTCATATTACAAGATTCAAAATTTGGCCTTGGAATGGCTTTGTTTCTCCCTCCCAGGTGCACAGAACTATGTGGAAATTTTCTTTTGGTCAAACTAATCTAGAAGGCTAGCATATAGATTCCCTTGGGTAAATAAGCATCATATTGGTTCAGATGGGGGTGGGGAACCTATATTTAACTCGAGTGGCCTTTTGCTTGTTCTTGCCAACTTGTACAAATACTTAAACCTTCTTTTTTTACATGTTGTCAGAAATGTTGATCTGACTTTTATATTTCACTTTCCCATTTCCAAATCATTTGCAAGGCTGTTTGGAAGAACATACATTTACAAGGATGGCTCTGGGGAATGCTTCCCCACTTGTAAACCATCAGTTGGTCTCTGTGGACTTGGTGACAAATAGAAAGGGAGGTAAGCATCTCTGTAAGTGGCTCTCTAGAAGACTGATTTCTTCTTCCTACCTACAAAAGACATCACATTTTTTAGCTTTCCTTAAACTTAGCTGTGATCAAAGACGTTGACCTTCAGCCAATACAGTGTAAGCTGATGTGATGTACTCTACTTCCAGGATAGAGCTCTACGTTCCCTCTTCCTCATGCACAATCCTCAGTGCTCTTCTTCCTATTGCTAGCTAAGCACAAAGGAAAATGATCTAAAGAGATCGGTCTCTTAATTGTTGATCAGTTGGAAAAAAGCTACCTGCTGTTCAAGATACAAGATTTGAATTTTATACGAGAGGGGAATAAGATTCTACTGAGTGAAGCCAGGTAATTAATATGATGTGAATTCTAATTAGTTGCATCTTTTCTGATAAATCAGTTTGACCTCTTTGTTTTATCCAATCTCATCATAACACCCCCCCCCCCATTTCTCACCTGCTACTGCAGTCCCAAAAACAGAGTGCTTTTCTGTCTTTCAGCCGCTGTGGATTTTTTTCTAAATGATGTTGGTGCTGCTGTTAAGGAATATTATATTGTTGTTACATTTAAGTAGTGTGAAGCCGTAGTGTGATTCTGAAGCTTTGGGCCATGTGCCAAGGTAATAAACTATGGCAGGAGTATGTGGAAGAGAAACTTTGCCCTGTGACAGCTGTGGGGGAGGAAGGGGGGATGAGTGACAGAGGGAGAAAGAAAGAGAGACAGAGACAGAGACAGAGACAGACAGAGAGACATAGATAGAGACAGAGACAGAGAGACAGAGAGAAAGACAGAGAAAAACTGAGTTCCAAATGAACTTCCTATAAGCCCCATATCCTATAGATTCCACAAGCTCCCAAACATATCCTAAGCTGGCAACTAGTTTTTATGCATGTCGAAGGGGCATTTTTTTAAACCATCAAAGTACTTATGGGATGATGAGATCCAAGGATTTTAGAGTTCTATTATTATGTATTTTTGTTGATGTGAGAGAAGGAATCTGTGTGAGTCCTGGATGCTTGCTCTCCTCGCTGTGGCCAAGTCCACAGAGACCAGTTGGTTGTTTATGTAGTGAGAAAGCCTTCCCCAGAGCCATGCTTGTAAAATGTATGTTCTTCTAAAGGGATATGTATGAGTGGACCTATGCATGCTCTTCGTACACATGTATGTGTTCTTAGTATGCATGCTGTCAATATGTATGAACCTTTGGATGAGAAAAGGAATCTTTTTTCCATTAACTTTATTGGAAATCAATGATTACATAGCATATTAAAAATTTTAGACAAATATGAAATGTGAAAGATATAAGATGTAGACAAAGTGAATTTTAGAGGAATATTTCTGAAATGAATACATAACATGAGATTAATAATAGATTGCATACTATAAATAAATCATTTATAAAGTTAAATTAGTATTGTGATAAAATTGTCTAAAGTTAAAGTGAAGAACAAAGAATTTACAGATTAGTAATATAATAGTTCACTCTGTGCCAAAATAAAAAATATGTTCATATAATTACAATTCTCAAAGTAGAAAGAGGTAATAGATATTTAAACATTTAAAATTTCTCAATTTAGCTGAAATTATAGCACCACTTTTCCAAGGAAAATGAACCCTTTTCACAAGAAATATGAATACAATCATAGCAACATGTACAAAAATGAAATTGACCAATACTAATTGTAAAGCAAATAATCATTTAAGCATATACATAAAAATGTTAGTTATGGAAGAACAAAATTACATAGCATCTTATTCCACGTTAGAAAAAAAAGAGCAAGTGGGCAAGAAACTACATGAATTAATTCAGAGAACTAAAAGAGAAAAAAAAAAACTGTCCTCATTCAATTTGATACTTAGCAAACGCACCTTTGAAAGCTAAAAGTAAAATATTTTCCAGTTATATAAACTCAAAATATTCTAATATCTCCGGATATAAAGCATATAGGAAATAACAAAGACCATAATGCAGAAGGCAAGAGAAGTTATTGCATGGCCCTGGATAAAGAATACAGAGCTCTCAAAAGAGTTCTCATAGTCCTATGCAGGACTATGTAAAATATAATTATAAAAGGTCATTGAAGATTTCTATAAAACAGTATCAATCTTATATCAGGTTATATACATACGTGTGTGTGTGTGTTTGTGTAAAAGATAAGAAAGTAATATAAAGTCAAAGGAAAATGGAAATATACTTTTTAAAGTTTCTAATACTAGGAGAAAATATCATACCATGTCTTATGAGTAGATTATAGGTCAAAGATGCATTATAAGGTCCGATGGTATAGCTCAGTGGACTAAGCGCTTGCTTAGGGAAGTGCAGGGGCCGGGATTCAGTTCCTGGCCCCGCCTACCACGCCGGCACCTCTCTTGAGCTGGCTGAGCCAGGGATGGAGTCTGGGCATGGTGGTGCTCGCCTGTAATCCCAGCACTTGGGAGGTAGAAGCAGGAGGATCACTATGAGTCAGTAGTGAGATCCTGTACAAAAAAAAAAAAGAAAAAGATGCAGTATAAATTATAAAACACAAATTGAAATTAAGCAATATTCAGAAAACTAATTGAACATTAATAAATTAAAAATTAAATTAAATATTTCAAAATAATATTCCAAAATTAAAGTTAAATCATGAGTCTAACTAAGAAGGCAGAATTTTGTGTATCACATGTATGAATCTGTGATCTATTCAGAGTACTCACATAGCATTCAAATAGGTTAATATATACAAAAATATCAATTAAAAAGAGTTTTCATGATAGTAAAGATTACCAAGAATGAAACATTATATAAAGACTGGAGGAGCCAACAATCAGGACCGGTGTGTGACTGAGACTACTGGGTGCCTACCAGAAACTCATTTGGTCCAGCAACAAGACCCAGCATGTGAGTGGAACTTCATCCATCAGACAGGCCCAGTGTGGAAAACTGCAGCAGAACTCCCTGCAGAGAGACTAGAGACAACACCCACCCAGATGATCCAGTAGCGGATCATCTTGCCAGAGTGGCACAGCAGGTTTATGTCCAATGGCTGTAGTAAGAAAAAGTAGAGCAAGGAGCCATACCCAAGCCACATCTACCTGGACAAGTCTGAACTTGGTAGATCCAGATCTGGTGCTAGAGTTAGAACTTCACCGAAGCTCTACACCAAAAGTCAAAAAGACAGGGTTATATAAAATGACAAAGAGAAGGAGCAAAATACATTCTCAGGCCCTGAGCCCACACAGAACAAATGCAAGAGACAATAGCATAGAAAAAATTGGAAACTATACACCTGAAATCTCTTAAATAAATGGTAACCAAAGTAAAGGAACAACTACAGAAAAATGTAGAGGAAATTAGATCAGAAATAATTTCTGAAGTAATAAAAGAAATAATAACTATAAGGAAAGAAGTACTAAGTGCTTCTAAAGAAGACATTGATAAAAAATAGAGGAGAATTGAAAAAATGATAGAATCCTTGAATGAGCAATAAAGGAAAGAAATAGAATGTTTGAATCAGATTCAAAGTGCTATACAGGAACTTAAATCCTCAATCACAAGCTGGCAAAACCATCTCAATGAAAGTGAAAATAGACTTTTGCACCTTAAAGACCATTACAGCTAATGAAGAAGTAAGAAAAGATCTCTTAAAATCAACTAGGATGCAGGAAAAAATAATTCAACAGCTGCAAGACGATGCAAAGATGAACAACATAAGACTAATAGGCATCAATGAGAAAGGAGTCAATATAAATTATATAAAAAGAATATAAACAGAAGTAATAGCAGAAAACTTCTCAAATATGGGGAAACAACTTGACATTCAGGTAATTGAAGCATATAGAACTCCAAGTAATATCAACCCAATTAAAACCACACCCAGATATATAACAGTCAAGATTCCAGAAATTCAGCACAAGAACAGTACACTAAAAACCTCTAGAGAAATGAAACAGATCATATTTAAGGGAAAACTCGTCAGAATAATGGCAGATTTTTCTTTACAAATCATCAAGTCAAGAAGAGCATGAGCCGGGCGTGGTGGCGCATGCCTGTAATCCCAGCACTCGGGAGGCTGAGGCAGGAGGATCGGTGCGAGTTCGAGACCAGCCTGGGCTACAAAAGTGAGCTCAAGGCCAGCCTGAGCTGCATAGCGAGACCCTGTCTCAAAAAGACAAAAAAAAAAAAAAAAAAA